>MU132321.1:33846-67259 GCA_015039395.1 Ceratobasidium sp. AG-I | reverse complement strand
CGTCTGCTCGACCGAACGCTGCGTCAGTATCTGCATCGGCAAGTAAAACTCTCTGGTTGAAATCTACATATGGCTGACATACAAACCACCGATATAGTTAAGTAGGATGGGTCTCTGAATGCAACCCAGACCCTTCGAGCAATTGAGGAGTTACTGTGCAACTCCGCGTATTTTGGTTCTTGAGTATTTAACACCGGGTTGTGTGCTGTTGTATCTGTCTTGCTTGTTCCCATGCCTTTGGTGGATTAGTAATCTCGTGGCAAAGCTTTTTTCTTCGTCCACATAGATGATACCGCAACGTAAAACTGCCCCTAAGTATACCAACACAAAAAGGCTCATGTCTTTCATACACTGGTAAAGTGGTCTCGCGGCCTGGAAATCTTATTATAAATATCGCGAAGATGAGTGACGGAGTGGTTGTAGCGCTTTTCAAAAAGGGTGCACTCGCGACCAGGAACCCAATGCGACCCATCGTTGGACTCATTACCACCCCAAAAGCCAACAAATTCTAATATATGAAATGTGTTTGTCAGGCTTTTTATCCGCCGGTCATAGTACTAAAAGTGAAGTGGATTCTGACAGAAACAAGATCAACCTAATTGAATGACGCAGCACTCTTTATACGACGTCTGCGCCTTAAAAATCTCGACCCCTAGCTTTATTAATCCTTTCGCAATCTTCAAAAAAAGGTTGCACTCAGCGCCTGTGAAATCAATTAATTCGCCCTACACTGGAACTCGGCACCACCCCACAACTCAACGACTTGCGACAACTGTACATGTTTGAAGTCGCGGTTTCAATGCGCAGGGCATGGTGCTGAATCTGAAACTAGAATCCGAGATGTAAGAAGCTGAGCCCCCGGGTTATGTTTTAGTTTTTACGCCATAACCTGCGCATTGAAACCGCGATCCCAAATAGATATGCTGTGCATTGACAAACGGAGATTTGAATATTTTGAGTCTTGTAGTAGGGGTTGATTTTTTAATTTCTAGCCACCTAGCGCATGCCTTTCGAAGTGGGCTGTAGTTTAACGAGCGCTAAGCGTATGTATTTTTAAACAGGGTGTAATAGAGGGAGAAGCCCCAGAATCGAACAAAACACTCGCTTGGAACGGAAAGGGAGTTTGTTTGTTGCATGAAAGTCACAGTCTGGGAGATGTTTAGAATGAGGATTTGTGTCAACTGTCGGAAAGTTGAGATCTGCGTGATGTTGCAAAATAGGCACCTATCATGCCGGTCATGCCGCGGCTGCATGATCACCGCATGGTACCCCTCGAGTCGTATGACCGGCATGATAGTGCTACCTAGGGTGCATGATCATGCATGACCATGCTGTATTTTATGATAGCTGATGATCACGCAGTATCATGCAGTATCATGCGTGTCGCTTTTTTGAGTAAATTTAATTGCTTTATTAGGTCTATAGTGCTACTTGCTAACTGGCACGTATGCCTATAATGAGCTTTACTTATTGTATTCTAGAACTACATGTGTATTTTACAATTGACTGTGGTGGGACCTCAGGGAATCACAATAATACACTGGTTGCAAACAATCACAGGCGACTCTTCAACACTTCGAGCAAATTCTGTGATACCCCGGTCGCGGGCTGGAGAAGAGAGACAACAGGACCATTAGCTAACAGAATCGAACGAGACAACAGTGCATGCACCTTACAGGTCCACTCCAGCAGCGGTACCTGAATGGGAAAGGTAAGCTTAGTAGACTAAGTGCGGTTATAGTAAGAACAACGATACGTACCAAGTAGGAGCCAATCTGCGCTTGCGCCGGGGAAGGGGAGCCCAAGTGTCGTCACTAGTTTGTCGTTAGAGGAGATGGTGGTGGTGAACGAGTGAAGGAGATGCGGAGCGTCGTGGGAGAATAATATACGATCCCATCAGTTCCCAAACGCCGGTGTCCGAAGCCGAAGCGGCGTCGGGGCTGCATGAAGAGCTGTGAGTTAGCATGATCATAGCATATAGGCAGTCATGAGACTACATGACCATGGTATGATCATGTGATGATCATTGCTAATCGCATGATAGGGCGCTATCATGCGATTGCCAACTTTCCGACAACGGCTGACGTGTTTCAGAAGGTGACAAAGATCACGCTTGGAATACAAAGGTAAATACTGCAGGTGTGGCAGATGCCGAGTCAAATGACCTACGAGACAACGCCCGGCAGCTTGAACGAGTGTATGGAATTACTGTACCGTGTTCACATGATAAATGGTATGATATGAGAACAGTGAATAGTGCATATAAGCAGTACCAGGTGCAATAAGATGATCAAATGCTTCACTGGGAACCGGTACAGAGCAGAGCAATCGGATCTTAAGGAGTTGTCTAAACAATAACCAGATGTTAGCCTTCTAAAGTCTACGTAGCGCTGACATAACAAACAGGGATTTTAGGTAAAGCCGAGATTTTAGATTCCGCCGTTTTATTTCACCTCACCAACTATTCGGGAGGTCCAGAAACTGGTACAGATAGTCGTTATTTCTAGTGTAGAAAACCCCTACAGGACCTTTCAGTCTGTTTCCAGTCGAGTGAAGGATTCTTATGAACCGAACCGACAAATCCTGCAATTCTAGCCGAGCCTAAAGTCTCCAATAGCAACGGAACCAAGCCGAATTCGAGAGAGAAGGAAACATCTAGATCTGAGTCTGATTAAGAGAGGCGATAGGAACTGGCGAACAGCAAGAGGCCTTGATTGGGATAACACATTGGTGAGGACAGTGTGGCATGAAAGTGCTATGATACCGCGCCTGGGTTCAACAATTATCTGGTATGTATGATAATCGCCATCGGACCTAGAACGACGCGTGTCAGTCTCTCGGGTTTACGTTCCGCTCAAGCGTGCATTGGTAAGCTCCATCATCAGCAAAAATTGCAGGTGTTGTGTAGAGACAAGCAGAATTTGGTAGACCCGAGAAGACTACTTTAGTATTGGTAGCAGGGCAGGTAACTTGATAGCCTACATAGATCGCCTAGCACAGGGCTTGTTTAGGATTGTATGCTTAGTCACATTAATTTCAGCACAGATGGTGAACACTTGCTGCATGTTGCAGTGTGAATGGACTTGCACAGATGCCCTGGGATGTTCCCGATACACTTCTCTTCCATTCACACGGGGGGGTACTTTGCCGAAAAACTCATAATGCTGACAAGTTCAGACAGAAATATCGGTAAAAAGCAAGTTTTTGATGGCAATTTCAAATCCCGGCTCTCGGCAAGGCCTCTCCGGTCACGTGCACTCTCAGTCTAGGTCGTCTACCTCGCGCCGCATAGCTGGGCCAGGTGTTATGAGAGCTACGGGCCTTACACAGACCTGATAGTTCTACATAGCGCGAGATAGACGATTTTTTTTTTTGCTGATGATCTAGACTCCCGCGTTCTCAATTCTCCCAGCCCCAACTGACGCAGCATTGAACTCTAGCGCTCATGAGCATAGTATGGACCGTGGCGACGATCGCATCATGCACAATTGCTTAACATCCCAGACTTTGTCGCTGGGAGCAACAGGCCACGCTCGACCAGGCGGCGATGAAATTAAAAAAGCGTTAATTTTCTGGATATGTTTCTATGTGTGCATTTTCTGGTCCGGGATACGTTGAGTCTGGAATATGATGGAATATAATCTGTCAGAGTTGTTGATAGGATGTGTGGAATGAAGATATCATGACCTCACTTTCATCTGGCGTGCTATTAGGTTGATCCCTGGCCACACTGGAGGAAGTCTGCCCACTTACCTACAGTGTGCTAGCCCACCGCCAAAAAGTGGCACATCCGCCCGTAGTAAGTGACCGGCACGCTCGGAGCCGGTGCCCGCGAGTGTGTTACCCGCCGTTAGTTGGTGATTAGCTCGGTGAGTTGGACACCACCGGGAGGTGCAAAATGTCCGTTTTGGCGTGTCGAGACGCTGACATAGGGTGCGCATCACACTTTGCACACCCGCTGACGGTGAGCAAGACACTGTAAGGATTGGGAAATAGCGCTCTCAGGTGGTGGTATTCTCGCTTGTGTCAATGCAATAATTATTCAAAGTTTTTATTTATTTAACAAACTAATTCTATTTACACTGGGGGTACAATAGCAGGTGGGGAGACTCCTGCGGAAGCAGGCAAGTGGGTCCCGCTCGACGCAAATTGCAGCTTGGGTGAGGTGCGGCGTGAGGTTCGTCGCCGGCTCAATTGGCCACATTGCTGAGCAAGTCCCCGACAAGAGAATGGCTTTGCAAGCACACGGGCGCGCCTGGTTAGGGATACGAAAAAGGTTGTGTGGCGGGCGCGTGGGTATCACTCACCGGTATAACTTGCGAGGCGGCCCATACGGTCAAGACCGTAGCCACCAGCTCTGAGAAGCGGGGCTGAGGTGGTGTAGGATAGGAGCTGATGCATATGAGAAGAAACGTTAGCTGCCGTCTTGTTTTAGTTTCGGGGTTCAACTAACCTACTGTTTGAGTATACATCGAGAATAAACCAGTTGCACGCACATCGGCGGCTCGGTCAAGTGCTCTTCCCAGCCTGTGGTATAGTGCTTTATCGAATGTCAACCGAGTGTCCCATGCAAGAAAGAGTTACAAGACAACATACCATTAGAATGAACGAAAAACTCCTGTTACATAGCATATCATGTTAGGAAACACAGCATACGTTACGAGAGACGAGTCACGTACCTCGAATTCGTGAGCATAGGGCAGAAAAAGGGCGAGGCATGCCGTGACCGTTGGGGTGGTGAGAGACTGGGCGTTTGTCAACAACCCATTTGGCGAAGCTGAATGCAGCAGTAGTAGTGAAAGTGTAATATTAGCGGGGAGAGCAGAGCAGGTGGGGTGGACAGGCGCACCGTCGCTGGTTAGTCGGCAGTCGTGGTTGCTGAGTTGTTGTGGTTGCTAGGTTGACGTGGATTGTTGTGATGTTTGATTACATCATCGAACCTGCTCTCTTGGCGCTAAAACTCTCATCAGGTGACGTTACAAGTCAAGAAAGCCCACCCTAATGAATCTTAAGCATCAAGTAACCCACTAGCGTATATGCTACTTTTTTTTTTTCGCAACCAAGCATTTTTCTAGAGCTTTTGATGTGCAATCAGGTCCATTGTAGTTCTATTGGGTCACAATGCAAGTGGCTGCCGCCGAGGGCGACACGGACTGGGTGGCTCAAAGCGCGCAAGTCACTGGGTGACTGTCACAACCTTTTCTAGGACGTTGAGAGAGTACAGGAGACTGTCGACGACGGATGTATCGGGTGGCAAAGACGAGTGAATATGCGAACGAGTTAAACGAGAAGACTGGCGACGGCGATAAGACAGTAGTTACTGAATGACTTGCGAAGGGTACTAATGGCTGAAGAGCCTAGTAGAAAAGGGTAAACGACGAGTGTAGAGCAAGCTGGATGACCAGGCTTGCTCAGGCTCGAATATATAGACAAAGGGCGTACAGCCCGGACAAAACAAGAGCGTACATCGGAGTCAGACTCGCACAGCATAAGGCATGTGGCGAGTCATACAGAACGAGGCAGCGTCTGATGAGCGCACAGCGCGAGTCAGACAAAAAGAACACAGCCAAAGCAGAAGTGACTCGGTCATGAGCCACGAGAAGACAAGCCACGAGAAAGAGGAAACGGGGTGGGTCATGACATTACCCCCCCAAAAGCGCCGGCCACAGGGGACCTTGGCCAAGCGAAAAAGTCCTAAGAAGAGAAAAGAAAAAAAAGAAACCCCTTTTTACAGCAGGCGGGAACCAACTCCCCCACGCTCCAGGAACTCTTCCAAACGCTCCCAACCTAAATCCATATCCCCCCCCTCTTCTACTGACTCCATGTTCGTCTCCCCCCCGCTCGAGGCCGGAGAGGCCAAAACGCCCAGCCCCGGGTCGACCGTCTCCTCCTTGACCTCGCCCTCCTCCAAAGCCAGCTCCCCCACCAAGGTTCCAACGTCCTCCATTCCCCTATCCCACGCGCGCTGGTCCAGCCAAGCCTTGAGCTCCCCCCGCTTCGTTGTCCCGGTGAACACCAGATCGAACGCCTCCATCCAATCCTCCTTTCGCACGCACCGTTCCCATGAAGCCCCCACCTCTGTCACCCAGCTACGCCCTTCGTCTGCTACCCACTGCTCGACGACCTCGTGGTCGATGTACCACCTTCCCTCGCTGGTCCACTGGACGCCGTTGCGGTAGCGCCATCGCTCCCTGGAACGCTCGACGACGGTACGGACGTCGTCTGCCACACACTGCCGGCAGACGAAAAGGCGGGTACGCCGCAAGGCGTGGATGCTGACGGGGCGGGTTCCTGAACCGACCCACATGAGGTCGCCGCGTGCTGGGTCGTGTAAGGTCGTGTCGCTGACCCATATGCACACGCCCCGTTCGCCGTAAGGGATGTAGTCGAGGCGGGCAGTGGGGTCGATGCCGCGGGCAATGCGGCGTGCCACTTCGAAGGGCTCGACGTAGCCCCATGGGTGGCGCTGGTGCGAGGCAGGAGGCATTTCCCCCCGGGCGGCATAGTGTGCAAGGGCGATAGCCCGAGCGGAGGCGTTCCAGCTTTGCGAGGCAGGCATGTTAAATGTGAATAAGGAGTTTCGAAGGGGTCTGGAGTAGTTGTAGCGAGTAAGGAACTGCTGGTGAGGTCTGAGGCTCTCCCGTTGGCCGTTTTTATACGTCTGTAGCTTTTGGGGGTTGGTGCTTCTGGATGTTCCAAGAGGAACGATTCCATGACATCGGTTAGTTCGGCAATTTTTTCCGCCCGTTCCATTGTGTCCTCTTCTGGGCCATAACCTGCCCATCGCACAAGGTACCATAGGCCGTTCCTGGTGCGTTTCCATGACACGATCTTCTCCACCAGGTATTCCTCCTCCCCTTCCTCCGTGACAACCGGCGGCGGAGCTACTTGGCGCCGGTGGAACTCGTTATCTGCATGGAAGGGTAGCAGCAGGTTCGCGTGGAAGACGTTGTGTATGCGCATGGACTTTGGAAGGTCTAGCCGGTAGGCGTGTGATGACACGCGCTCGGATATGCGGAATGGCCCAATTTTCTTGTCGTCCAACTTTTTCGCCGGGCGTCGTGTCCTGATATTTGTGGTTACCAGCCAGACCCTATCCCCCACCTCGTGTTGCGCGGGCTCCGCCTCCTTACTCCTATGGTATGCCATTGACGCCCTGACTTCGTCCCACACTCTCTCCAGGTGCTCGCCAAACTTCTCTGCTTCGGGTGTATGTGATTCCACAGCCTCGGTGTCCCATCGTGGGTGAAGACCGTAGACGGTCTCGAACGCGGTCCTGCCAGTGGCTGAGTTGGTATGATTGTTATGAGAGAATTCCGCAATTGGGAGCCACGTGGACCAGTCGTCCTGTTCGTAGTTGCAGAAGCTTCGAAGGAACCCCTCCAACTACTGATTTGTCCGCTCGGCAAGGCCGTTTGTCTCCGGGTGGTATGCTGTGGAAAAGTTCGGGGTTATGCGCAACTTGTTGTACAGGGCCTTGAGGAAATGACTGTTGAAAGTGGAACCTCGGTCGGATATCGTTCGTTTGGGAAGCCCATGCAGTCGCCATACTTCTCGTATGAACAACTCGGCCAGTTGTTCCGCATTAATGGTCTCGTTGCAAGGGATGAAATGTGCTTGGCGAGAGAATCTGTCGACCACCACGAGGATGCTGTCAAAACCGTTTGATACAGGAAGCTTGACAATAAAGTCATAGTTGATCTCCTCCCAGGGTCTGCTTGGCAGCTCTGGTTGCTTTTCCGGTACCCACACCTTGTGACCCTTGCTTCGCTGGCATATTTCACATGAGTCGACAAAGTGGTTGACACTCTGCTTCATGCCCGGCCAGTAGTACGTCCGTGAAAGAAGATCTAGTGTCCGTGTCTGTCCCTGATGTCCGGCCGATGGGGAGTCGTGGTGTTGCTCTAGCAATCGCAGACGTATCTCGCTGTCGTTGGGGACCACAATCCTCCCATCCCGCCACAGTAGCTCGCTTGTCCATTCGTAAACGTCGTATTGCTTCCTGATGGAAGGTGGCAGGGTGTTCTTCCCTTTTACGCTAGCGATGAGCGTCTCAAGGGATTCGTCGTCCTCCTGCGCATCCCGGATCAGAGATACAATGTCCGATGCCAGTTCCGCCTTGAACCCAATAAATCGCTCCTCCTCCAACATGACTTGCTTGGGGTTTGGTATGTCCACATGGTCACTCCTCCTGGACAGGGCATCGGGTTTGTTCGACATTTTCCCCGGCCTATAGACGATGTGAAAGTTGAAGGAAGGGATGAACTGGTACCATCGGGCGTGTCTCCGGTTGAATTCCCTAGCATCCTTCCAGTATTCTAGGTTACGATGGTCGGTATAGACGGTAATCGGGTGTTCCGTGTACTCGAGGAACAGCCTCCAGTGTTCAAACGCCACAAGTATCGCCATGAGCTCCTTGTCATGTGTATCGTAGTTTTGCTGGGCCGCATTGAAGCTTTGCGACATAAACGCAATCGGGTGGTAGTATCCGTCTGTTTGCTTCTGGCTGAGTACAGCTCCCATTGCTACCCCAGAGGCATCGGTCTCGAGTATGTACGGCAGGTCAGGATTTGGATGTGCCAGTACGGGATCTTTCGTTATTTCCGCCTTAATTCCTTCGAATGCCTGCTGCTGTTTCTCTCCCCACTCCCACGGCACATCCTTCCCTGTGAGCGACGTGAGGGGCTTGGCAATGGAGCTGAAGTTCTGGACAAATCGCCGGTAAAAGTTTGCAAAGCCTAGGAATGCCTGCAACTCTTTGATTTTCCGGGGCGCCTTCCACTCCAGTATCGCCCTTATCTTCTCCTTCTCCATCGACACCCCTTCCGGACTGATGACAATGCCAATGTAGGTTACGCTAGTGACGTAGAAGTGGCATTTTGATAGCTTCAGGAACAAGTGGTTCTCCTGTAGACGCCGTAAGACTTCCCGGATGTGTTTGGTGTGGTCTTCGCGGTTCTTCGAATAGATGAGAATATCGTCCAGGTAGACCACCACATAGACGTCAATTAGGTCCCTGAAGAGGTGGTTCATGAACCTCTGGAATACGGCAGGAGCGTTCTTGAGTCCGAACGGCATAACCGTATATTCGTAAAAGTCGTCTTTGTTGCGGAATGCGGTTTTCCATTCGTCTCCTTTCTTGATACGTATGTTATTGAAGCCCTGTCGGAGGTCCAGTTTTGAGTAGATTTTGGCTTCCCGTACTTTCTCCAGGAGATCGACTTGAGAGGGTAGGGGAAATTGATCGCTCTTGGTGATCTCGTTGATTTTTCGATAATCCGTAACCAATCTACTCCCTCCATCTGCCTTAGGCACATAGAACACTCCGGCTGCGACTTTGGACGTGGAGGGACGTAGCTTCCCCTGGTCTACCTGTGCTTTGAGTTCTTCGGCAAACTTCGCGGCATTGCTGATGGACATGGGGAAGGGTCTGGCGGGTCGTGGTAGCACGGCGTCTTCCTTGAATTCTATCGCACAGTCAAACCCCTCTCGGTGCGGAGGTAAAGCAGCGAATAGCTTCTCGTCGAAGACATCCTTAAAGTCCAGAAACTCAACAGGAATCTTTGGGTCGGTTCTGGTAGTAGCGGCTCGGCCCGTTGGGGTTTCCCCAGGGAAGGCGATGGTAAGGGTGTCCCACTGGATGATTGGCTTGGTTTCCTTTAGCCAGGACATTCCCAGGATTGCGTCGACGTCCCCAAGTGGCATTACGTAGAATCGTTGTTTGAAGGTGTGACCGGCGATTTTGATGGGTAAGATGGCTTTGTGGGTAATTGCGTTTTTGATTTCCTTTCCGTCGATGGCAATAACCGAACGGGTTTTCTGAAGAGGGATGAGGGGAATGTTGTTTGTCTTTGCGAATTGGGAGTCGATGAAGTTCCGAGACGAGCCTGAGTCGATGAGAGTTTTGATGTTTTCCGTGATTCCTCCGACCGATGTATACCATATGGGAGCACTGTTCGACATTTTTAGGTAGTATACAAGGGTTTTGGAATTCTGGGCGTGGTCTGACACGGAGGCAGAGGGCCCTAGGCGTTTTCCGACTCGGATGTTTCTCCTTCTACTTCCTCGATTGTCCCCTGTTTTCCCGACGCGGCCTTGGGCGTGTATCTGTTGCTAAGGTATTTGTCTGGGCACTCGGCCTTTTGATGTCTGTTACTGCCGCATCGATAGCAGCGGCGCTCCTTGTTGCGTAGGGCGATTTCTTGTTCGGAGACCCAGTCCTTTGTCCCGAATCGTCTTGGCTTCTTCTCGTCTTCCGTATTGGCAGCCCTTCCCGAGAACGTCCTTTTGCTTGAGCTTGCCTCCTGTCCCTTCCTTCCCTCGTACAATACGTCATCCGTTTTGACAGCGTGTTCGATCCATTCGTCCAATGACATAGCATCGGTGTCTATTCCAGACAGCGAGAGCTTGAGAAGCTCGTTCCGGACATGAGGCTTTAAGTTACGGATGAAGACATCGATAAGTGGTCGTTCCGGCCAGTCGAGTTCTTGTGCAATGATTCGGAAGGCAGTGGCATATTGTTGGGCCGAACCCTTTTGGGTGAGCTCCTGAATGTCATTTATTGCTTTATTGCGTTTGTTCGGATTGCCAAAGGCGGTATTGAAAGCTCGATGTATGGCCTCCCATGACGCTAGGGGCCCAGTCCAGTCGCCTGCTCGGATCCTTTGTAGTAACGATTTGGCCCAGGTAGAGGCACTGGTTCCTTCCTTCATGGTTGAGAGGAGTCTCTTGATTCGTCGCCGGTCGTCACTATAGATTGTAGGGTATTCGTCGAAAAACATCTCGAGACACAGCATGAAGGTTTCTGCCTCGCTCCCCTTCTTTCCGCTGAATGGTTCTGGGCATTTCTGCCGTGCATCCTTGGGGATGTGTATTTCCTCGTCCTCTTGCCTCGGGAGTAGCCTGCGTGGTGACGGAATTCTTCGTGCGGGACTAGGTCGGCGTGGAGAGGGTGTTCGTCTAACAGAACGTTGTGATTCCGGACGAGGGACGTCTCTCCAGGTAGAGTGTCCTTGGGGGTTGAAGCCTCCCTGCGCTTGTAGCTGCTCGTGTATACCCCCCACCTCCTCTTGTATGAGGACGTTGAGATTAGCCAGTCGCTCGTTGAAGTGATCCATGTTGTCCAGTATCCGCCTTATGTCCTCCCCCTGCTCCTGTTGGACCCGTTCTATGTGCTGGATGTTGTTGAGTAGGCCGCGAATCTGGTTACTGACGTATCCGACCTCCGTGCGGGTTTGTTGACTGTTTCCCCTGATAAGGGTGAGCTCGTTGTTGGCGTTTTGTTCGATTTCGTTTAGCCGGGCAATGCGATTCATAGCTTCTGCTACTGTGCGTTGTACTGCTTGGACGGAGCGATTTGTTTCTGCAAGGGGCATAAGTCGGGCCCCTAGCTCCTGGCGCAGGTTGTCTTCTATCTGTCTAAGCATGAATGCATAAAGATTTGCGTTTCCTTGCCCTTCTTGCTGCGGATTAATCACTGAGGTCTGTCGTGAAGGCGGTTCGATTTGGGAGTGTGCTCGGCTGTCGCCATAACCTGGCTCAGAGGGGGGAATGTCGACTATGAAGGGCGAACGCAGGCTCATAACGCTCTGTGCTGACGCTGTGGTTGGTGGACCAACCATTCGTGCACCCGGATAACCACGTACAGGACGATTGATGTGCGTGCCTGTTAATGGGTGTATGGCAACGGCTGACCCCTCGTTTGATGGCGGTAGATCCACCTGAGAAGGCTGGGCGAATATTGGTATAGATCGTTGGGCTGGGCGCGGCGAGCCTGGCAGGACAGACATGTCCCCTGGTTCTGGTTGGCGTATGGTTGGCTCGTCTGGGTCGGTCACGACTTCAATGGTGGTCCGGTGGCTAGGGCCTGCCTGGTCTTGGGAGGTGTTGTATGCCCCTGGGACCACTAGCGGAGGGATGATCCTTTGTGCGGTAGGTGATGCGATAGGGCCTGAGTCGACCCGTGTAATTGCGATTTCTGGCGTTCGGTTTGACTGTGCGCGGGAAGCGACTCGATATTGTTCGTTGATGCGCTCTGGTCCCGTTTGCAGGGAATGTCGGCTAGCGCGAGACAGTTGTTGGCGGGAAGCGGACATGGTATAGGGGTCGCGCCACGAGATAACGGCGACGAGCGGATTGTGCCACGAGATACGGAAAAGCTTGCTCTACAATGTCACAACCTTTTCTAGGACGTTGAGAGAGTACAGGAGACTGTCGACGACGGATGTATCGGGTGGCAAAGACGAGTGAATATGCGAACGAGTTAAACGAGAAGACTGGCGACGGCGATAAGACAGTAGTTACTGAATGACTTGCGAAGGGTACTAATGGCTGAAGAGCCTAGTAGAAAAGGGTAAATGACGAGTGTAGAGCAAGCTGGATGACCAGGCTTGCTCAGGCTCGAATATATAGACAAAGGGCGTACAGCCCGGACAAAACAAGAGCGTACATCGGAGTCAGACTCGCACAGCATAAGGCATGTGGCGAGTCATACAGAACGAGGCAGCGTCTGATGAGCGCACAGCGCGAGTCAGACAAAAAGAACACAGCCAAAGCAGAAGTGACTCGGTCATGAGCCACGAGAAGACAAGCCACGAGAAAGAGGAAACGGGGTGGGTCATGACAGTGACCGAAATTGCAAGTGTGAAAGCCGCTTACCAAAGTGTCCCTGAAAACCCCGCACCGATCACAAGCGCCTCGCACGCCGACCGTCGGCGTGTAGTGCGCGTGACGCTCGTAGTAAGTGGGCACACTTCCCACAGTGAGCTGGGTTATTAGCTGATGCGTGGTTGTCAGACTTACGATTTTTGCTGCACCCATTTGTAAGTAGATATATCATCGGACTCTGCACTATTGGTTATGAGCACTAACGTTTTCGGCTAGAACCAAACTACACTATCAGATGCGCTGTGGCGTGCGGAATTCGGTTGGGCCAGTTTATAGCTCGGCGTGGCGGCGTACCTCCTCGGCCAAATCCTCACCTTTCGGCTCGGTTGTTATTTCTATCGATCACCCGATGCTCTATAAGCATTTTCTATGTCCTTTTATCTTGTTTGTGTATTTGGCTCGGCCGGAATCTTAGGTGGTGTACCTAAATGCTGTATGACCGCACTATAAATCTAATTGAATCGGCTCGCATTTGAGCGCTACACATTCACAGGTGATTGAACGTTATTCTACAATGTAAGACATTACCAGTTGCTACCTCCATTCCTTGCCGTGCACTAGACAGAATCGTCAAGGAAATCGTTATAGTTCGAGAAATGAGCAGAAGCCGTATCATGCGCCCAAAGACCAACTAAAGTAGAGATTTAGACTCGAATAGAAAACACATGACGAGATACTTACAATCCTCGTGGTCGGTAATACTCGATGCCGGATTGGCCGGTGCGCTGACGGCGGTGAGACCCAATGCCCATCCGAACACTTGGTAGCCATTCGTATTAAGCGAATTATCACTAGGTGAGTTTGTCAGGATGAGCAACATCAAGTTCAAGCGGGTGCGAAAATGCTTACGCCCAGGTTGTGCAATTCTGGCACCGGAAGAGCCACTTCCAGTGGGTCGCATTGACAAACGACCCAGCGGCGATCGTCGTAACAGTCGGTCCGGTGATGACAAAAGGCGCCGAATAGCCTCTACAACAGGATACTCAAAGAAAACCCAGAGGATCGATGATATACGTTTGACTTACAGGGCGTAGCGAGTTGAAGGAACGATAGCGCCGTTCCACGGCCAAGCGACCAAGAGCAAATTGTAGTTCATGCCGCCACCAAGCGACCAGCCTACCCATTTCGCTGAGATGGGGGCGATGATCTCGCCGACGAACTCTGTCGAAGAAGTGGAGGCGGGAAATGCGATGCTGAGTCGGATGCCATGAACAGGATCGAGGAAGGACTGGAATGGGATGCCGGTGGGAGTATCGGTCCAGGCTACGCTTTGTGAGAGGACTTTGGATGTCTGAATAAGTAATTTTGAGACTAGGTCTGGGATGGGACGCTCACCGGTGCCTGTAATGAGCAGAAGGGAGGCTAGGAGACGGCTTAACATAGTGAGTAGATTGACTAGCCCGTAAACCCGTGTGAGAGGAGATGCTAGAGGCAGGCAGTTCTACCCGCTACATATACGGATGGCAAGACATACATATCACCAACTGTTTGGATAGGGCTCCAAGGCCGGAGGGTTTAGCCCGTTAATTAAGCCCCGCACCCTGACTCGAGGCTATGGCGCAACCAGTAAGATACGGTTAGTTTTACCGGCTTCCACAACTACAGGTGCGTGGTTGGTCCATGCGGGGCGACATCGGTGTCCCAGAAGGCTAAAAACTTGGCTCGTGATCTGTGGGGATGTTGATAGGAGTATGTCTCGGTTCTACACGTGGCTTGTCAGTACAAATTGGCATGAATAATTGCTATAGGGAGAAACCTATGAACATACCTCCAGAAACGGTGGAGCCTCGGAGGCTTGGCGAGTTACCTAACTCAACACGTTTGTACACTCGGTGGACTCGCAAAGCGAGAATAATTAGTCATGCGAGCAAAAACAGCCAGTATAGAAATCTTACCGGATCGAAGCTTTAATCCTGCGGGTCACATTTTTTGGGCTAATCGCCCAGTCTGATCAACGGGGCGGATCGACGTCATCCTAGGCTACAAAAAGAAGTTAGAGTGGGAACTAGCAAAAAAGGATGTTCATTCAATGCTCGAAATGTTAGTCGTAATTCTTTGGGAGGATATATCAAACGAAGGACCTTAATAAACAGTGCATTTAGCTGTGATAATTTCTCTTGAATTGTGCTGAGAACCAATCAGATGTCATGGATAGAAGTGTAAGGAAATCCACGAGAACGCGAATAAAATATTGAACCCGAGTAATTCAACTCGTTTGGGCGCATCCGCTTTGATGTTCCAGTGACTTTCAGTAGTAAATGTTTTAGCTTGTTGATCATGTTGCCCACACATAGTATATATGCTGTTCTCGTTGGTCGGCAACCAAAGGCTGGGTGCATATAGTGTGTTCATCGGGCTCGTTGGAGTGCGTGGGCCAAGCAGATTTGCCATGTATAATTCCAAGGGTTTTACGTAGCTTAGTACACAAAACGTAGGCGATGAATGAAGAAGAACCAGTACATTTCTCGCCGCGCCGCGCCTGGTCATGGCTCAGTGTAGCGCCAACGATCACTACTATTTTTAGGCATGTCAGCACTGTCAAACAGGGTCAAGCAACCCCACAGGGTCTCGGCACCGCCTGTTCGGCCAATATCTTCCACCCCCACCAACTTCACTTCGATTGTATACATATTATTGTCAGAGTAAGCAGGCACTCATACAATTAATAGGATCATTCGACTGACAGACCTGTAGTATGACAACATTTTTGGCCTATGGAATCTCGAACCTCGGAATGGGATTCGCGTTGCTTGTCAGGCCGAACGTGCTGTACCAGAGTTCACTCGCGTATCTAATTAGCGAACGCTATGGATTTGTACGTACTCGTATCCCTCACTGTTTTATATTACTAATGGCAGCGCGTTTGAATAGCGCGTGACGGACGTAAACACCGCACCTGGGTTCAACAACTCCTTGGCGTGCATGACGATCGCCGTCGGAGCCGGAGCGACGCGTGCTGGACTATCGGGTTCGCGTTCTGCTCAAGCGTCCATTGGTAAGCCCCACCCAACCTTCCCCACTTCTCCTCCTCCGCACGCGAACCCCACCTCGGACTGACACGTCATTGGTACTCTAGCGCTTATGAGCGTAGTATGGACCGCGGCGACAATCGCGTCATGTATCATCACTCCAGAGGTCGTATCGGCCACGCACGTCATTGCCGCCATCGTCGATACAGGCTTCTCGATCGCGCTCGTGTGGAGCGGCGGGTTCAGCATCCCCGAGCTTGTCGGGCTCGGGCGAAGGCCGGGGACTGGGAGCAACAAGCCTCGCTCGACCAGGAGACGATAAATTCACTAAAAGTATTTTTCGCGCACGCGTTTTTAGTTTGTTTTTGTTCTTGTGCTTCTAGGATGTAAAATCTGGAATGCGATTTGTCGATGGGTTGCTTCGATTGATCGCCGTGGGGTGAGATGATCCCGCCGGGACGACCTGCTTCGGATGAAGACATCGTGACGTCACTTTCATTTGGTGTGATTTGGGGGTATATGAGCTGATACACGCTCGTCAGACCTAGCAGTCATCCCCTACATCCACCTTTAGGTATGTAAGTCGTTGGTTTCTGCGCGTCGTCGGTGAGGAGGTTGCTAACGTAGTTGCTTGTAGAAACCAAACTACCCGTCCCCACCTACTACCATGTCGTCGCTACCTCCTCGTCCTCCTCCGGTAAGTCTAAACTACCAGCCTAATGTCTCCTATTTGCTAACGCCGGGCTTGACTCCCAGACTGAGTCTGCTGCCAAACAAGTAAACCGACTCGCCAAGCGCGACCCTCAACTCTACCCCGTGCGTCGTCGTCCATTCTTCCCGGCTAACCTGCAGCTGACTCTCGCATTCGTAGCTCGCCGCGGTGGTACTCGTAACGGTCGGCGTAGGTGCCTACTTCTTAACGTCCAAACCGACCGGCGCAGACCAGGGAGAACGCGCACCCAGCATGCCGTCCCGCGTCAAGGACGAGGTCGAGAAGCACAAGGCGGCAAATGATGGGAAACGATAGAGCTCGGATTGGCGAAGATAAACGGACTCTGTATTCATAAATGACTTTGCATGTCGCAACTGTAGCAAAATCGACACTGTCTCACTTTCGGCTAGAACGGCCAAACATTTCGCGACGCGTAGTAACTGTATGACATGACGTCATAGATGACTTCTTGAGCAATTATGACATCGCAGCGTGACGTATGGATAATTGGGTAATTAATGATGAAATCCAAATTACGGCGTGGAACTTCGTCGTTAGAAGCGCTAGTGAAGGTTAGTTAAGGCTCAGCCTCGCTGCAAATTCATTTTCGAGTCAGCGTGATCCAGCAGTAAAGTATAAATCCTTACGGCAACATCTACCCTCAAGTTTGGCGCACCAACTTCACATAGAAGCCTCTTCTAGATCCAGTCTGAGCTGAGCTAGATCTGATTTGAGTTGGGCAATTTCCTCCTCGTCCTGACGCCTACGCCTCTCGTTTCCCTCCTGAATCTGCTGCATTTCCCGCTCCCGAAAGGCCCACCCGACAGCAAACGCGTCGCTCCGCTCTGCCATCCGATCACGAAAGTATGAGTAATACGTCTCGGCCTGTTGAACCATTTCCTCGTCCTTTCTCCTCAGAGTGCCCCTCAATCTTTTGACTTCTTTCCGGTGCTTCTTGTTGATTTCATCAAGTTCCTTTTGATGCTTTTTGTTTACTTCTTCAAGCTCCTTTTCGTGCTTTTCGACCGATATAAACATCCTGATAATATCGTGGGCTCTGTTTCGGTTCTCGTTACTCCGGACGTATCGCGCGTATCGCGCTCCCTGGACTAAAGCTGACTGAATGGAACACTCGTACGATAAGAGTAGCCGTTCGGAAGTGATCTCACTAAGTTGAGGAGGATCACCCCACATGGTCGTAATTATCACCAGATTGGCCCGGGATTCATTCCTACATAATTTCAGGAGATGACTAAAAAGTCGCTGATAATCACTGCTGATGCGAGTGCTGATGATTCGATGCATGTATATGATACCGTCGAGCTTTGGGTCTGTAGTATAGCTATGGCAACACACACTCGGTATCATATCCTTTAACATTCTAACCAAGAAACCACTTACTTTGACCTCAAGAACGCCGAGATTTCATCAAAAATGCCATCACTGTTGAAGTCGGTGGGGCCAAAACTCGGCGTTTCGATTAGATCAACAAGGCGACCGTCGACTCTGAGTGCATCTGTAGCTTTGCAAGAACTCTGAGTAGAGGAATATGTAGACAATCTTCTGAAGTCTTGGCCAGAGGCATCGTAAATGAACTAAGTGGAAAGACAGCAGAGATTGAATTAGCCGCCAGGAAAGCGCCAGTACAGTACCCAACTTACAGTTGATTTCCCTGTCTCGAATTGACCACACAACCTGCCACGACAGTTATCGCAAGTGAACTTGTGAAACTCCGAGGTCTAGAATCAAACTCACGCAATTAGTAGAGGAGTTTCTGATTCGGGAATGGATCGCTCAAGTTGAGGGATCATAATGAGAAGGTGCTGTAGCGTTGGGGTAGACGTTGGCTGTAGAATGAATCGAGGTCGGACCGCCCGTCCCAGGAAGAAGACACTTCTGAGCGGGAAGAGTGAACTCCGTGAACCAGCCTTTGGGTTCAAGTTATCAGCATGTTAGAGTGGCAATGCGACCTCGAGGTTATAACCTCACTTCCGTGAACCGGAATGTACGTGTGGCGGTCGTGCTCAAGAGCCTTCCGCACCTTTGCCTCACGACCTGTTGGGCCTAACGATTTAGTCGAGCTGTCCACGAGGTACACAGCCAAACTGGTTTGGGACTGATCACATTTCTTTCACGTGGGCAACCCCCATGGCACCTCGGCATGCATCAGGGCGACCAATCCTAGGGAGTATGTCTATGCTATGAATAATTGTGAGGTGTTGGATACATAATGAAAATCGGAGTATGTTGCTTCAACATGGTGAAGTATTCGAACGTCTCTCTTTCCATTTCCAGTTTTAGGGTGTAAACACGTTAGCTGATGGTCTCCGTGCTCATGAATTGCTCTGCATGTTTCAATCATGGCAAAATAAGCGTTTTTTTTGTTCCGAGCAAGATGAGTTTATACGTGCTAAAACATTAGGGCTAATCACAGTAGCCGTTTCTCTGCCGTTTCTGTCGGTGTTTCTGGATTCGCCGCAAGCTCTAAGCCACTACCGGTAGACATGTCAAAGTGGCTTCAAGACTTGATTTCAGTTACGTGCATGATTGAGAGTGTTTCCTGTGTTCTAGAAAAATATCTTACGGGGGGTTTATAAGAGTATACGCACCGCTTATGGCTCAAAACGGTGAGTCGCTGCGAGCAGATACGATGGCAGAGCCGACGCGAAAATGGCACAGAAACAGCCATCGTGATTTGCCTTATTATACACACTGGAAAACGTTGCAAAGTATTATCTCGATTTATCGAGATAATCCGCGGGGATCTGCAACATTATGTTGCGCCCGCCCTTTTTCAATATATCGAGATTGGAGGTTCGGGCTTATCTCGATATATATCATAACAGGGTAAGACTTTGTGGCAGATATATCAAACTTATCTTATACCTATATATGTACATATGATACCCCCGATACAACTAAATGGAACCTCAGGTGTGTCTGTTAATCTGCCAAGACCCACCATTGACGTTGTTGATTACTGGAGGAAACACTGTCAGTCTTGACTAGGCTTTGTAAATTATGTATGTGTACCTGAAACATGGTCTTTGCGTGTGCGACTGCGAAGCGAAGCGGCGCAAAGGTTGAAAAGTGGCAAGGCTACGAGAGAAGAGTCTTAGGATGCGTACAGAAGTAATGGATACCAATTTAGGAAAATGAAGTTAGTAGGGGCGGGGGTGAGAGTAGATATAAGGCCTACCTGTGTTCGACAATAGGCTTTGAGACGTCCCGGTGACGGAGAGGACAACGAATACGAGGACGAGGACGAGGACGAGGAGACGAAGTGCCAGAGGTGCCGAGAGGCGATGTTACCGACCATGAGGAGATAAAAAGAAAAAGGTTAAGGTCGGGGTAAAGAAGGAAGCGGGCGATGATGGACGACGCACACAGAACAGATAGAAGGCAACCAACAAGCAGTTAGCATTGCGTACAAGAAGACTAATTTGTTCTATCACTTACTTGGTGCACATTCCAATTAACACTGATCTTGCAGACTAGCCCCCGATCCCAGCACGCCAAGATCCAAGGCAAAACCATGCCCAGTAAAGCGACCAGTCCTAAATCCTCCTCCGAGATGCATCCCGAATCTGTCATCAGCGTCAATATATCGCCACCCATGCGCGCCGCCTTGCCTTTCTAACTTTCACAAACAACGCCCCAGCGCTACCCGCCTACTCACCCAAATGTTCCATCATGTCCCTCGATCTCGGCTAACGCCGCCGCACCCGTCGCCCTCCAAATGCCGCCCGGAAGACCTCGTTGCCCACCATTGTTTCTTCACAAGCTTAGGCGTGGGAACGAGTGAGGGATTGAATCAGATTGAGGCGCGCGAAGGATAGGAACAGAGTTGGAGTTGGGGAGAGAGTTGGGGTAGGCTCGTTGGGCAGAGCAGAGAGAGCTGCAAGGGTAGCAGCCTGGCGGATAAGAGGAGATCTGGTTGAACTTGAGCGGTACCTGCATCAGTGCAAAATACTTGAGAACTCGCCGCCTGGGAATGCAATGTTTCCTTGTGTCTAGGTGTTGCTTGATACAAATACTAGCTTAGACCCCACAGCAGCAACGAGCAAGACACGTGCTCACACGTTAAGCTTTCTTAGCTCATGTAGTTAGAGCTCAAGAGTGGGGTTGGTTATGTCCGGGGATGGGAAGTAGGGCGGAATGCGGACGGCGGGGGAGGCAGGCTTAATGGCGAAGGTGGTGGTAGGGTTAGGGTTTAGGCTGATGACTTACACGGTGAGAGGCTTCGACAATGTGATGCATAGTAAATCATATAATGCGCATATAATACGCACATTATATGAGAATGAAGCGCCAGGAACCCGCGCGCTCAAAAGGTCAAGATATATATCATATAATGTACATAAATGCGTGAGATTCCCACGGATTATCTTGATTAATCGAGATAATACTTGGCAACGTTTTCCTGTGACATGACAAGTGCTAGTGTTTGTATATATATAGAGTTCGCTGGGTTTTGGAAGACGTCAGTGATGAGATATCTAATATGCAGGACCTCAGTAATTGAATAACTCGACGCTTTCCATTAAATTGTTATAGCTACGTCTTGAGTATATGGACTCTTCGTGCAGATGTATGCGCAGTGACAAGGCTCCCGATTAGGAGAGGATTAAATTGGATATGTGTTTCTAGCTCCGCGCGCGATTGCTCATTTAAGATACCTGCGGGCAGAGAATTGGGACTTTTCCTTCGCGTCCACCACCTCGCTACGGTGCCCGGCATTCTCTCGCGTCATCCCCCCCCCACCCCTTGTTTGTGGTACAGTATTGCTGCCATGTCTTTTGTTCCTTTGGACGCTGCCATTGTCCCGGACTGCAACTCAATTCTCTAACTCTCATCCATCGCATCAGACCTTCCCGTCTTGGATATTGGTTTATCTTTCTATTTGTCACATCAGGTTTTGTTCTTTTCCGATTCAAATATTGCCTATCACACATGCCATTCTGATGTTCTTATCTCTGTCTCGTTTGTGGTCCCTCTCGTCTATTGTCGCTCATTCCCTGTACTGCCAGCTAAGACCGCGGGTTAGCCCACCCCGCGCTTCCCCCTTGATGCATACCTATTTGGGCCGCCGCCTTACGGCGGGCCTGGCCCCGCTACCTCACGCGTGATTCAGTAATCGCCACGTCCTCCTTTTCTTCATGCAACCGCGTCGTCATCCCACGTCTCACGCTTGAGCACGGACTGAAGCGCCAATAGAGACATAAGGCGCGACTTGTTTTTCGGAAAATGGTGGTCACGATGTGGATACAAAAGAATTCAACAAACCAAAGAAGTTGTAGAATAGGATAATTAGGTGCGCGGAAAATGGTCATCCCAATTTCAACGTTGGCAGTGAGTGAGTTAAAAAGAGATCTCAATCACTACTTTTAGAAATGTGATCGTGCTTAACATCCATATGGTTGGTCAGTTAAAGAGAGTGATTGCTCTCGACCTCACTACAAATTCAGTTTTGGATGAGCACGCTTCAAGAGGAAAGTGTAAACCCTTACTGCAATATGAATCCTCAAGTCTAACACATAAATTCACATAGACGCTTCTTCTAGATCTCGTCTAAGCTGAGCAATTTCCTCCACGTCCTGAAGCCTACGCCCCCCGTTTTCCTCCTGAAACTGCCGCACTTCTCGTTCCCGAAGGATCCGCTGGGCGGTAAACGCGGCTCTCTCTTCTGCTATTTGAGCACTGAAACGAGTGCGATCTTCCTCGACCTGTTGTTGGTGACGTTCCCGCTCTTGACGCAGCTCTTCGTCCTTCCTCCGGAGCGCGTCGCTCATATCTTCGTCCTTCCTCCGGAGAGCGTCGCTCATCTCTCTGTTCACTCCTTCAAGGTCTTTTCGGTGTTTTTCGTTGACTTCTTCAAGTTCTTTTTGATGCATTTCGTTAATTTCCGCAAGTTCCTTTCGGCGCTTTTCGGTTGCTATAAATACCCTAATGATATCGTGGGCACCTTCTTGATTTCTGTTTCCCTTAGCGTATCGAGTGTATTGCGCTCCTTTGGCTAGAGATGACTGGAAGACAGTCTTGATCGCTCCGAACTCTCTCTTGAGAGTGAGTTCACCAGATTGAGGGTGGCCGTTCCACATGAGCATAGTTATGATAAGATTGGCCGATGCCTCCTTCTCGAAGAAGTTGTAGAGGGGGCGAAATATAGAGAAGAAATCATCGCTGATGCGATTGTCGGTAAGGCTACGCATATATATGATACCATCGAACTTTTGGTCTACCGTATAACTGCTGTAATATAAAATTGACGTTGTGTGTTTTGGCGGCCCAACCGAAAGGTTACTTACGGATTTCCCAATAAGTTTGAAAGTTCGTCCAAAACCTCATCACTGGCGAACAATCCGTCGTCAAAATGTGGCGTTTCGACTTGCTTGACAAAGCGACCATCGACCTTGAAAGAATTTGTAGCTTTGAAGTATCCCAGAGGAGAGACAAAGGTCGGCAAGATTCGGAGGTTTTGGGCAGAGGCGTCCTGAATAAACTATGAGGAAAGTCAAGAAAAGTTAACTTGGCCTCGAGAAAAGCGCAATTAATCCCACTGACAGTTGACTGTCCAGCCTCGTAGGTACCACACACCCTACGATGACAGTTATCTCAAGTGAGTTTGGGAAACTCAGTGGCCCCGATCCGCACTCACGCAATAAGGAGAGGAGCCTCCTCTTTGGTAATAGATTGTTCAAGGTGGGACATAATCATAGGAAACTGTCGCTCAATATCGTAAGGGCGCGTAGAATAGAGGCTGAATCCTAAATAAATCAAAGTCGAACCACTTGTCTCAGAAAAGCTGCAGCTTTGAGTGGGGCAAGCACACTCAAGCTGTCGACTCTGTATTTGAAAATCGTGAGTACGCTAAGGTGGAACCCAATCTCCATGACATCACCTTACTTGCGTGAGCAGAAATCTGCGTGTATTGGTCGTTTTCAAGAGCCCTCGGCGCCTTTGCCTCACGGCTTGTTGAACCAGCCGAATGGCTCGAGGTGTACACGTGGTGCACAGCTAAACGTGTGGGGTGACCCTTATAGCACGCGTCTAAGGCACCCGACATGCACCAAGGAAAACAATCCGTAAGAGCATGTCCACACCGTAGATAATGATTGGGTGCTGGACACATACATCAGGGGGGAAAGCCCCACACTAAAGTGGGTGAAAAAAGTCGGTACAAGTCACTAATTCTACTAATCGAGAGAGCGCCACCATTCAATAGACCCTGCTTTAGTGGAAATAGTGACGTTTAGACTTGCCTCAGTGGACCGGAGTTGTTTTTCTCAGAACTTGTATTAGTCTCTCACACTGATGTCTACAGTCTTGGCCAAAATATCAGACCGCTCTTCATTGTTGAGGATAAGCACTCAGCCACCCGCATATACTCATATCTACAGGCCTACTTGTCCTCTCATGTTCTCTGTACTCGTGTCTCTTACTTTATATAGTAGTAACTATATGTAGACCACATCTTGTATTCCATGGCCGCATGTATAGAAGGACATATGCCTTGACCACTAATAAACAGTGTGCGATATCTGGGAGATTCGGAATCTCTTGTCTCTACATTCATGGCGCAGCTGAGGCTTTCGGTCAGAGTATTTGATTTTCTTTTGAAAAACGTTTGTTTTCGACGAGCTGCTTGTATCATTGTATGCACCTAGCTGATTCAATCCCTCTAGGAAAATCATTATTCTATCTGAGCGCAATTATGTGTGCAGCATTCAATTCTGTCCCCGGCTTTGTTCTTCTCAATAGCTCGGCGTTTGCAATTTGGAAACCCCTTTTGCAAACTGTTGTCAAAACACGTGAGATTTCTCTTCCGGAAACGCAGCCACCACATCCGTGTACTCTTGTGCCCAATTACTCTAATTACCCTCGCTAACTTTACCATTCAATTTCGCTTCCAAACCGGCTCATACCGTTATGTTTCTGGATCAAGCTGGATTGGCTCAATGGAACATCTCAGAGTTGATGTTTGTGGCTCTCCCTCACGAAATCGCATCCATCCACTTATACTCGGTACTAGCGCAGATATCTATCACTCGGCAAAGGTCTATGTCCCGATGCTTTCTATTCGCAACACCTTTCGGGTATGTGTAGCTACGCGACAACCAAATACTCTCTTCGGTGTTATGCAAGATTTCTGCCTTGCCTCGTGACGCCATTAGTCTCCGTGTATTGATTTTCAACGACCTTGGCAACTCTTCTTTCTCTTATATATTTCTCGCTGGTCTAGTACCTCTCTCAAAAAATCAGCATCAACATTGTTATAGTGTGCCCTTGCGACGACCTTCTGTGCTCCCACAAGTACCAAGAATAATCCCTCAAGCGTGGCAGTGCAACCACGCGACAATATCAAATAATTGCTGCTTGCCAGATGACCACGAACCACTGTTGCTCGGCATCGCTAAGTAAGCGTCTATATTTTGATTGAATCCTTTGGTTGAATGTTGCGCTTTCAATTTATCAATGCTAAACCAGGTGCGCCACATTAGGACGGCAGTTTGTATCCCGGAACACCCCCCCCCCCCCCAAATCGAGATCTACGACCCACAGTGCGGGCTGGCTAAGGCAAATTGCTCTATATTTGCATAGTATCGCATGCTGCTGCCATACTCTATCGACAATCGATTTGTATCCGGGCACTCTACATTGTTCCAGACCAACAATATAATAAATACCGATGCAGCCGGTACATAAGGAGCGGTGGTATGGGCAACGCTGTGTAGCTCAATACATGACAGAGACAAGACCATAGTAGAATAGCGTATATGGAATGTGCCAAACGGTTAAACCTAGCCGCAGCCAACATTGATGCTAGTAAGAGCGTGAGCGTGAATTCGGCTGGGCGTCCACTCGGGTGCGTGAGCCAGAACGACTCTTTGACTTTGAGCTTGAAGGTGTATCGGAGCGGACGTGTTTTTTGGAAGTCGACGACAAGGAACGCGAAAGCGCTTCTGTGGCTGGGGCTGCATAAGCTTGTGAGGGTGTAGAATGGTGGTTGCGACTCGGGGTAGATGATGAAGTTGAGGGATACGGATAAACAACGTGGGCGTGGGGATATGTTTGCCTCGGTTGTGGGATGTGCTCCTCATCCTTGCGGTGGAAAAATGAAATGACGCTGTTGACTACATCCCCCAATTTCAGATTTGGTGTTTTAAAGGAGGTAGGGCTAGTTGAGTGATCCATGGACATCGACGAGGAATGAGAACCAAGTGTAGGGTCCCTCGGGTTTCTCCATCGTCCTCCTTGCGTACTAGGTAAAGAGTCTGGCCCGATGGGGGGAGTTGGAAATTGAGACGGCGAATGCGTCTGAATGACGGCAGGCCGGTCCTCTGTTCTCCTTCGCAATTGGCGGCTCGTATCCCGGACGGCTTGAGTCAAGTCCAGCTCTTCAACCTTCAACTCTTCAACAGTTTCTTCGTCCCCACGCCTCGTCGCCTCCTTCAGGTCCCGCGCCACTTTATTAAGCTCCTGTTGCTGTTTCTCGTGCTGCGTCACCAGCTGCTCGTTCATTCCTCGCGCTACAACCGTTTGCGACAGCGCCACTCTCTGCACCATCAGTTCCTCCTGCAGCTGCAGTCCCACCGCCTCCCGGCCCAGCAGCTGTCCCACCAGTTCCCGGCTAGATTCTACTTTGTTGTAGTGCCTCATCATCCGAGCCCCGTCGTCCATCGCCGGCTTGAACAGTTTCGGGCTGAACCTCAGCTCGTCCTCCCGCGCAGACCCAGTCTCCAGGTCGACCTGCTCCCACATGTTCGTCACGATGATCACGTTCTTCATCGCATGCCTTCCGCAGATGTTCTGGAAAGATCGGAAGTGACGCATGGCGGCCCCGGCGGTCCGCGTGTCGGAGATACGGTGGAAGTACAGCACGCCGTTGAACCTAAGCGCCCGGTCGTCGGAGCTGGAGCCGCGACGGTCAGTGATGCGGCCCCGCGGGCGAACGAACGACGCACCTCCCGCTGAACTCCTTCGAGGTGGCAATCTCTCTCAGGATCTCGTATTCGTCGCGATGGGAGTCGTCGAAGCCGGGGGTGTCGACCAGAGTGAGGTAGTGGTCGCGGAAGACCAAACGGTGAGCTTCGACGGACGTAGTGCAGGATGCCAACGAGCTAGAATGGGGAAGATTTTGTGCCCCAGTTAGATGATTGACAAACTGTGAAAATCAAACATCAGAATTATTACAACTTGGACGGATCGACTTGGACATAGGTCAAGCTCACCGTCGATTTGCCTGCGCCCGTCAGACCCATCACACTAGGTATGGCAGACGTCAGTTAGATTGGCATGAAGTAGAACACCTATGATCTCACGCAATTCGCAGTGACTTTGTTGGCTTTGGGGGTGACATTGTAGAGTGTGGAACCAACTCGTCGTAGTCGGGATGACGCGATAATCAAGGATAGTAAGGTCGCAATCCGAATTTGATGAGTGAAGAACACCAGAGTGAAAAGGCAAGCGTTGTCGTGCGGTTTTCACGTGGAAACAACCTGCTGTATTTGTGAGTAAACGAGGAGTTGATGAATGGCAGTGGGCATCAAAAGATAGGCGCCCCCACCTCAGTGGTTTGGTCTAACGGAATTCGCGACAGCGCACGGAGATGAATTCGCTTGCCCCTGAATATGCCGGAACTCGCGTTCGGAGAGCGCCTCGGCTGCCAGAGGCTGCGGGCATGGATGGCCCCGGATTCTTATAGAAAGGTCCATCCGGTTCTGTACAGATCCCAGGATTTTTCGTGATGCGGGATTTACAATATTCCGCTTGACGATCCTAGTCACATGACCTTGTAATGGCCAAGAGCAGGCGAAGGGAGCGGAGTCGTAAGCGTACATTGTTATAACGTACCTTATGCTAAATATAAGGAAGAAACAATCCAACATATCGTAGCTTTGAGGTGAAAGCTAATACTGCGCTGTTTTATAGCAAGCCAGAGAGTGAGCGAGGGATCTGAACATAGTCAAAGTAGAATAGAGCAGGGAGACTAATTAGGTGAAGATGAATGTGAGAGGCTCAGACGTCAGAACAACAAGCCGATTCCGTAAAATAGCGCCTGTGTTCAAGTACTTTGCCTAGCACATAAGATCAGGACAACCGCCACTAGCCTAGAGAGAAGTCGGAAAGCGGGAGATGTGCGCGAAATCTTATGAAAAGGGGCAGTGAAAATGAGCCACAAGAGAAAAACACCGTTCTGTGTCAGTAAAGTAAATGTCCAAGTGAAAAATGTCTCAGCCCCTAGCGGGTGAGATTCTACTAATTGAATACCAGGCCGTCCCAGTGTCAACAGGGGGTATCGGGTCGAAGGCTGTTTATGTCGCACTGAATTTTTGGACTGCTAAAATGAAAGATATGGTTCAAGCCAAATTAAAAGTCATTCCTTTGAGTAAAGAGCATATGCGCTCGTTCCATGGCTATATTATTGGTGCGATATATACAAGTAAGCAACAAGGAACCGTGAGACTGTTCTTCAGCGACATTTTATGGCCTGGATGTTATTTCTTTGAGCTTAAATCTGAGGATCGCCTGCGTATATGCGTTCGCTCCACCCGCCAAAGGTATCGCACCCGTGCACGTTTATAGTTTCCTCTCCGACCTTCACCCATCGGCCATGGTTATGAGTCTCATAGCGATTTGCACGTGCTTAAACCATTCATCCAGAATACCAGCAACACGTTCTATGTTCCAAAACCGATTCAGTACCCGCAGAAGGTGCAGCTAATCCCCCCACCCAGTGTATCCGAGAGTACTGATAATTCTAACATCTCTCATAGTAACACAAAGATCGGCGGCTGAACCTCATGCCGGGGTTTGTATACTCATTCAGCAAATTTTGCTGCCGGTCCCTCCCTCCGTTGCCTGCTCACGCCCAGGCACCCAAGAACCAGCCTCACGCGTCTCACACGCAGTACGCTTTCTGGTATCTTTCTTCTCTATGCTGGTCAAATGAGTTGATTGACACTGCTCGAGCTGTCTTAAGGTTGTCCGCGCTGATTTTCTGCGTCAGCACAGGCTCCCTCACTTTGCATAGAGGGACCTTCAGGGATTTCGATGTTTCTCACTTTATAGGTGGGGGAAACTCTGAATCCTGGGTCCAGTTTTCACTTTGATGTCGGAGGGGCCTTATACGGCTCCGAGGACCTGTCAAGACCTGAATCCACGCGAAGTTAGGGTCGGACCCATTGATTCAGCGCTAACGACTTGACACAAAGGTACTGATGTTAAGGGCGCCTAGGGCCTCTAGCCCTTGAAAACAATAGCCTGCGCCGATAAAGACGAGTGCAAAGTACACCCGCGACCTCATCGACTGCATCTGTTCCGAGAGAGAGTCAGGTTCAACTATTTTTCTTGTATAGCAAGCCTCCAGTACCCAAGTAGAGTGAGCGCTCGTCGCTATGAATCAACATCGGCGTACTATTACCATGGTCGGGCCGCCCATAATTATTGCGTTAGTGCATGTTTCAGCTCTTGAGATAGAGGGACTCACTCGACCTTCATGGTAGCCTCTGCGGTGCCACTGGCACTGGGAAGTCCACTGTAGGTTTCAGTAGATCTATTGGACCCAGCCTACCCTCACGCTCTTTGCGTTTCTCTCCATAGTTCATTAGCGATGCTTCCGGTCAGGATTTCCCAATCGGTCACATGCAGGAGTCATGCACTGTCGACGTTAGACCCACAGCCCCTTTCAAGGTCGACGGCCGGCTCGTAGTCCTGATCGACACGCCGGGATTCGACGATACCACACTCAGCGACGCAGATGTTCTGGAGAAAATCGCGACATTCCTAAAGTTCACGTGAGTGCTCGATCGAGCTGGCTTGTATGTAATTTGGGCTGAGACGCGATGAACCTTAGCTACGCGGCCGACCAAAAGCTGTCTGGGGTGATATACATGCATCGAATCACCGACAATCGCGTGGGCGGCGTCTCTCGACGAAACTTTCATACCTTCCGCGAGCTGTGTGGAGAGACCTCGCTCGTCAACGTCGTAATCACTACCAACATGTGGCATGAACCTCCTGAACCTATTGAACTCAAGCGCGAGGATGAATTGATGACGAGCGACAATTTCTTCCGGCCCGCCCTCGCAAAAGGTGCGAGGTGTGCACGATACGTCCGCGACATCGATGATCAAAACAGAGCCCACGACGTCATTCGGATGTTCATGTCGAATACTCCCATGGCTTTGCAGGTGCAGAGGGAAATGGTCGACGAGAAGAAGCAGCTTCACGAGACAGCGGCGGGGAAGGAAGTAAACGGAGAGCTACAGAAGCTTATTGAAAAGCACCAATTGGAGCTCCAGAAGGTGAAAATACAAATGGAGGAAGCGATGAGGAGGAAAGACGAGGAGACACGACAAGAGCTAGACGCGTATCGACAAGAAGCCGACGAGAAGATCGCCCGTGTCACCGAGCAGATGCAACGATTGAAACGTTTATATGGCGCAAGGCAGGGTGGTCGAGAAGACCAAGTGAAGAAACTCCTAGCGGATAACGAGAGGCGCAGGCTCCAGGACGAGGCCCAAATTGCCACACTAAGCTCAAGACTCGACAGAATTCACCAGATACTTGCGGTCGCCGAAGAATCCAGCAGCCGAGAGCTCAAGAAGGAGGCTAAGGAGTTGGAGCGGAAGATCTCTGATAAAAAGGCCAGTTTTTGGGCGCGACTAGCGAAGATGTTTTGACGTTTTATCGGATTGTGGTCGAGCGCAGTATTCGAATGGATGAGCTCATCGATCATTGTCTATTTCCACCTACGTTTCATGACAATGTACAACGATAATTTGATAACAACACGTAAGGACCGCTGAAAGTCTGGACTCGCAAAAGCTTGGCTGAGAGAGCTGACAAAATTGTTTATAACATCATAAACTATTAAGGCGCGCAATGATCTGATCACACTAGGGCAAGACAGGTGACAAAATAAGGGGAAGAAGAAAGGGAGATGGGGAGGTGTGAATAACACGATCGATCCTAAAAATAGCCAGAATTGAGACAAGGAAAACAGGACCGGACTTGGGGCCTGCGGTTCCTCGTGGTGGTGTTGTTTATTAAAACGAACCGTTCAATGGCGCAACAGTTAACCCTGTGAAAAACCGTACCATTCGCTTCCAAATATTCTCCTGTTTACTAGCAATCCTATCTCGCAGCGTCTCGACCTCTTTCATGAAACGACGGCGGTCAGGACCTGTTGCAGTGGCAAGCAACTGCAAGACCTCATTCAGGTGTGATTGGAGTCGAGCGCTTTCCTCCTCCTCTTGGCGCCGAAGAGCCTCGTGTTCCTCCAACAACCGCTTCATTTTTTCTTCTCGAGAATGCCGTGCTGCACTGTATGCGCCGCTCAGTTGTTCCACCTGGTCACGGGCACGTATCGAATTATTCTCGGTCGCTCGTCGATGCTCTTCTAGCTCTTGACAGGTCTCCTCGTCCTTCCTTTCCACGGCGCGTTTTAGTTCTGCTGTTGCTGATTCAAGATCTTTCCGGTATCTTTCGATCAGTATATGGAGTTGTCCAAGTACTTCCTGCCCAGCGCACGTGTCCTGCAGTTGTTTTCTCTCGTCGACCATCTCCCTCTGCACCTGTAGGGCCATCGGAGTATTCGACATGAACATCCTGATAATATCGTGAGCTCTGTTCGGGCCCCCACCGAGAACATATCGGGCAGACCGTGCTCCCTTGCATAGAGCTGGTTGGAAAAATGTTTCGCTCGTCATCAATTCATTCTCGCGAGTAAGCTCAATCGGTTGAGCAGGATCATGCCACATATTGGTGAGAATCACCACATTGACGAGCGAGGTCTCTCCACATAGTTCGTAGAAAGTATGGAAGTTTCGTCGAGAGACGCCGCCCACGCGATTGTCGGTGATTCGATGCATGTATATCACCCCAGACAGCTTTTGGTCGGCCGCGTAGCTAAGGTTCATCGCGTCTCAGCTCAAATTACATACAAGCCAGCTCGATCGAGCACTCACGTGAACTTTAGGAATGTCGCGATTTTCTCCAGAACATCTGCGTCGCTGAGTGTGGTATCGTCGAATCCCGGCGTGTCGATCAGGACTACGAGCCGGCCGTCGACCTTGAAAGGGGCTGTGGGTCTAACGTCGACAGTGCATGACTCCTGCATGTGACCGATTGGGAAATCCTGACCGGAAGCATCGCTAATGAACTATGGAGAGAAACGCAAAGAGCGTGAGGGTAGGCTGGGTCCAATAGATCGATCGAAACCTACGGAGGACTTTCCGGTGCCGGTAGCACCACAGAGACTATCGTGAAAGCCTGATGAGTTTCTCGATCTCTAAATATAAGGGGGATACTTACGCAATGATTAAAGCGGGCTTAACCTCGGTGACGGTGTGACTGGATTGGTTCATGGCGACGAGAGTTTACTCTACAAGGGCACGGGAGGTTCGTGTAAAACGCATACAGCTCGACCAGATTTTAGCTGAATACCTGTTTAGTCGAGTTCGTCGTGGGGGTACTGTGCTCCTCTTTATCAGCGCGAGCTCTGGGCCTCGGGCGCTGGAAGTTCTAGGCGCGCTCGACAGTAGTACCTTTGTGTCAAGTGATTAGCGCCGAATCAATTGGTCTGACCCTAACTTCCCGTGGATTCGGGTCTTGACAGCATGCCCGCAGTCTGCGGCGAAGTTCTAGAATTATTCAGGGGCAAGCGAATTTACTACTATATATACTAGTTCTGTCAACTCACGATGGTGGGACGCCGATTTTCATTCAAGTACTACGCTTGATAAACCCTCGTGTTTTATGTGAACACCTTCTAGTTCACTGAACCCCAAATTTGAGTGCGCTGTTTGTACATAGGAGAGCTTTTGCCGTTTAATCCTCATCCTCATCTGTCCTGTTAGGGCAGACTTAAGGCGCACTCCTAACTCGTCGTCCTCAATTTCTTTCGGTAGCATCTCATATAATATGTCAAAATCGAATAAATTAAGTGGGGCTCCTGAACCGCCCCCGAAGCCAACAAGGTCACTGCGAATTGCGTGAGATCATAGGTGTTCTACTTCATGCCAATCCGACTGACGTCTGCCATGCCTAGCGTGATGGGTCTGACAGGCGCAGGCAAATCGACGGTAAGCTGGACTTATGTCCAAGTCGATCCATCCAAGTTGTAATAATTCTGATGTTTGATTTTCACAGTTTGTCAATCATCTAACTGGGGCAGCAGGTCTTCCTCATTCCAACTCGTTAGAATCCTGCACTACGTCCGTCAAAGTGCACCGTCTGGTCGTCCACGACCATTATCTCACCCTGGTCGATACCCCCGGCTTCGACGACTCCCATCGCGACGAATACGAGATCCTGAGAGAGATTGCCACCTCGAAGGAGTTCAGCGGGAGGTGCGTCGTTCGTTCGCCCGCGGGGTCGCATCACTGACCGTCGCGGCTCCAGCTCCGACGACCGGGCGCTTAGGTTCAACGGCGTGCTGTACTTCCACCGTATCTCCGACACGCGGACCGCCGGGGCCGCCATGCGTCACTTCCGATCTTTCCAGAACATCTGCGGAAGGCATGCGATGAAGAACGTGATCATCGTGACGAACATGTGGGAGCAGGTCGACCTGGAGACTGGGTCTGCGCGGGAGGACGAGCTGAGGTTCAGCCCGAAGCTGTTCAAGCCGGCGATGGACGACGGGGCTCGGATGATGAGGCACTACAACAAAGTAGAATCTAGCCGGGAACTGGTGGGGCAGCTGCTGGGCCGGGATGCGGTGGGGCTGCAGCTGCAGGAGGAGCTTATGGTACAAAGAGTGGCGCTGTCTCAGCAAAAACCCACTAGACTCCTGAGCGCTCTGGAGCGCTCTGGAGTGGAGGAGCGCCAGGAGATAAGGTATGCTATCCGGAGCCCTCCGGAGCACGTGATATGCTCTCAGGAGCACTCTGGAGCACTCATGACCACTAGACCAGTGCTCCAGAGTGCTCCAGAGCACAATTGATGTGCTCAGGAGCTCCCATCTATGTAATCAGTGATTGATCAGTGATTCCTTCCCCTTTGGGCAGACAGATCCAGCACAAGGGGAGCAGCACTTGTCACCTGAGCCAAACCCTGGG
>MU132321.1:16266-33836 GCA_015039395.1 Ceratobasidium sp. AG-I | reverse complement strand
CTGAAGGAGGCGACGAGGCGCGGGGACGAAGAAACTGCTGAAGAGCTGAAAGAGGCAGAGATACAGTTGTCCAAAAAGGTCCACGATCTAAAAAATATGATGGACATCAGAATACAGCCATAGTTTGATGTTGCGTGTGAGTCACAGACAGGTCAGCTCTCTAATCATACTGCCGTATAACTTTCTCCCTCACTAGTCCGCCTTCCTTAGAACGGTCATTGTCTTTGCATACATCCTCCCATCCCACATTAAGTTCCTCGCTTTTGAAGATCTTACCTTTATATCTGCCTAGTGTATTCAATATGTTATTCTAGCGGAATGCGCCAATGGACTATTCTTTTTTCGCTTATCCACGCCTGTACATCATGAACTCTGCATATTTTGGGTACGAGCGCTGGGCGCTTGCTCGCGTTTGGTGTACTTTGACAGTCTGACTCCCGTCGACCAAGCTCGGGACAGACAACCAAGACAATTGGCAGCGGACCGGGGTCGTATCCCAAAGCGCGTCGCGTCATTCCTTACGAAAAGAAGAGCCCCCACAAAGACCGCAGAGGGATAGTGTCGATGGATAGAGCTAGACTGCTCTATTGAGGATGATACGAGAACGTCTCGACACTCAATGCTGCTTAGCTAGTAAAGCAGTGGATAGGATAGCAAAAGAATGGTGTATATAATTCGTTTCAATACATGGCTTTTTATACTAAGCATTCGGAGCGTGTATGCGCTCGTTTACAAGCTGTAACCGAGCGTGTAACTACATAAATGGAAAGGGGACGCGTACGCGTAGAAACCGATGGAATATGAGGGAAAGAGATAGGAGAAATATAGGGGATACGACGGGGCGTCGATGGGCGATGAAACCGGCCATCGACTCCTGGTCACGTGATCGACTACCGGCGAGCGTAGCTCTGCACGCCGGTCGTCCTCAATATGCTCTAATGTACTTTGTGATCCATTCGCTGACTTATGTCCCGAGCAAACGCGGTGGTGAGAAGGAGTTGTATTCAAATGTTAAAGGAATTAACAACTTTGGAAAATAGCGCTTCATTTGAATCACAGGCATTGCGAGTAATACGCATTACTGACAACGCAAGTGTACGGCGAGGCGCAGGTGGTCGAGCCGGTGTAGCCGATACCGCCGCACTGTGGAAGAAGGACATCATGAGTATCAGGCTAGGCTAAATGTACGGTGCTGCTCACCTGCCCGTAGTGAGCCACTGTGGTCGTTGCGGTAGTGGTGGACTAAAAAAAACATTGATTAAGCGATACAGAGCGAGAGAAAACGATACTTACCGCGGCAGCAGAAGATGTCTTGGTGGTGGTGGTCGAGGTAGTAGCCTTGCTTGTGGAAGTGGCCGTAGTCGAGGTAGTAGCCTTGCTTGTCGTAGTCGTCGTAGTCGACCCACTAGTTCCGGTATACGTCGACCCAATATCGCCGAAACGGATGTTCGAATAAGTCACCGACGAGCTCGCGTTGTTCTTCTCAACGTCCGCCGGGACACCCGAAGTCGTCGCACACGCACCACGCTCGACACCTGGGCTGGACGCGCTACCTCCCACAGGGTAGATACTATCGAGCCAGAGCATGTTCGCCGCGTGGTCGTCCCAGACGGACATGACGAGGACCATCCCAGTATCGAACGCCTTGCCCATGTTCGTGAACCCGCCGTGCGAGGAAAAGGTATTCGTATCGCCAAACGCGGTCTTCTGAGCCGAGCAGAAGGCTTCGGTCACGGAATCGTAGGCTGACATCCCAGCGATGTTCGTCTTGGAGTTCTGGATGACTTTGCCATTCTGGACGTAAAGACGACGAATCTCGGAAAGGGCGCCAGTGGAGGTTCCGTCGGCAGTGATAAACTGAGTAACGACCGTCATCTTCTGGCTCGTATCGACGGTCATGCCCTTGCCGAAGAATGTCTTGTTTCCCATGCGGTACGAGTTGAAGTCGCACCCGGCCTGGTCGCAGTAGTTGTTTGCGTTGCAGTCTGTGCCGGAGCAGCGGGTTTGGCCTTGGACGGTGCAGGGGTGGGGGGTGTAGGCTGTGTCCATCGAGTTGGCTTCCCAGACGTCCATCTCGTTGCAGCAGGTACCGTATTGGCCGGTGCCGGAATTGACGTCATTGGTCGAGGGTGTCCAGCCGAGGACGTTGGCCTATGGGTTGGTTTAATACAGAAAGAAAAAAAGACGGGACGGACGGACGGACCTCGCCGTTGATAAACTTGATATCTCGCGGACACTGCGCGTCGCAATACCCAGTTCCGTACTTCGCTCCCGCCTTGTTGCCCGAATACTTCGCCAGCCCACCATCCGCATCCATCTCCGAAAAGTACAACGCGCCGTTGAGTCCGCAAGGAAGGTTCGAGACATCGACGTCAAACGTAAACTCCTGGTTCTTGACCTTGAACATCTGGTACGTCGAATCGTTCGCCATCATGTACACCCTCGTCCCAATGTTCGCCCCATTACTATTCTGCGTCACAAACTTCAACGTCAACGCGTTCCCGCTGGTCGTAATCCCATACGTCCCACTATAGTCTGCTCCGTCCACCGCGCAGTTCGCAGCGCACGTCGTCGGGTCCGGGCAAAGCGTGGCATCCCAGGTGTTACCGGTGTAGCAGTTGGTGTAGCCCGAAGTGGTATGGACCCAGCGCCAGTTGGCGTCGAGCACGATTCGGCCGGAGGATTGAGTTACGCAGCCGCCCGAAGTAGTGCATTTCTGCCAGGGGAGGGTGGGGTGGACTTCGGCGGTGTTGGTGCCGACTTGTTGGGAGCGCACAGAGGCCAGGAGCGAAAGCGAGAGAGCCAAAAGAGTAGCCGATGTCATACTGAGACTGCTGAAGACGATGGTGTTGAGAGGAGTGAGAGTGAGGGGTTTTATACCGTGAGACGGCGAATTGTTTGACCGTTGGAGACCGCGCTGCCGTCTGTCTCGCCAGCGACAAGGCCAGCTGCCATAGCGCCTAGTATACACCTGATCCTCGCATCTCCATTAATGTGAAGCTATTTTAGGCATCCAAAGCACGTGTCACCTAGAATGGACAATTAACGAGAGGCTGAGGATGCGCACGTCCGACGAGCGTCCGAGCAAACCTGAGACAGTGCACTAGAACATAGCTATTTGTCGAGCACGAAAGTCATGAGTGCAGTTCTAAAAATACGACAGATTATTACGCCGAGCGAGAGGGATAAAGATAGTACCAGCCGTCTCCTAGAATCAGCATCATGTGAACTTAGTTTGATTTAATGATGCGGAAACATGAGCACCGGAGATGCAGAAATTAATGATACGATTGGTGTTTCGCAGCTCTCGGAGGGTACTCGGTGCGGTCGGCCGTAAGTGGTTGAGTATGGAAATGGGTGGATTGTTGTGGTCGGGTTGAAGAAGGAGGAGGAAGGTCACGTGTGCTTTGGATGGCTCATTGGTCATTACGTCACGGTTCGGGAGTGGTGGATCGGAGGATCGGTATGATTGGTCGTTTTGGGCTTTGAATTATCATACAAAGCACGAAAAAGACCATTCCGCTTATCTTTCAATTAATTCAATCCTTCTAGGATGTACGCCGCTTGTTTCTCAAACAGAATCACATTCGTCAATGCATAGTACAAACGTTCAACACAACATCTCAGCGATCTTCAGCCCATTCCTACGCAGGGTAAGATATTTTAGTGGATGACGCTCAGGGTAAGCTAAGAAGTTTTATGCACTTACATTCTCCTTCTTAATTTGCGCCTGTAAAATAACCCATTGAGTCAATAATACTGTGATGGTTCTAATGTTTCAAACAGACCTCCTCTTCTGGTGTATAGTCGTTGACAATGTTGAAGAGCCTCCTGATTTCTTCTGGAGTTTTCCCCTTCATGAGGTTTGCAACTGTTTTGCAACCAACGTCCCTGAAATACGGCTAGTAATGAGTTAAATATAATACTTTTAGTTTGAGATTACCATACACAAGGGGCTTAATTTCGAGGTAGTTGGCAGCCAGGATAATCTCAAACAACATCTCTTGGTCGACCTGGATGAACTTTTGGTCCCATTCGCCTATATCTGACACCTGGCGCTTTCGAGGGTCCTCAAGGCTGACATCGTCAGATACTGGCAAAGGCTCATCCCGATGGTATTCCAAGTATTCAACAACCTAGACAAAGACATTCAGCTGTGCACCCACTATCTCCTGCGTAAAAAGAACCTTTTGTAAGACTGAAGACGATACGTTTGGCACCGGCACCGGCTCGTTTGGGAGAGCTGTTGGGTCTTCCGGCCATAATGGATCAGCCCGTGCTATCGCCACATGTCAGAACCATGAGAGTAAATGCATACCATCTTGCGGAGAAAATAGTCCTATTCGGCGGTAGGCGTCCCAGCTGATGTCGAGTTGCTCATTATCATTGGATATAAGCTGAATGACATCCATAGTATAACAAAGCTGTGGCAAGGAGGTGAATTCTGGGATGATCTCCTGAGCAGGGTGATTTATAGAAAGCTTGATACTGTGATACTGTACACCAACAGGGGTGAGTGGCTCTCCCGTTTTAAACTCTGTCAGTTGCACTGCGGTGAATCAGTGACATGCCAAACGCGGGGCGCCCATCAATGGTCTAGATTGAGAAGATGGAGCGGTCGGCGGCTACGTTCCTGCCCGCGCCTAAATTAATACAGGCCAAGGGAGCTCGACGCTGATGAGCAGATTAATCTGGAATGACCCTGTTTGGGAGAGTACCTAAAATGACGCATACATGTGAATGCAGGAGCCCCATGGGGCATAATCCAAAATTGCAATCGTCACAAAATCCTTCATTTACAGAATTGAACAGCTCAGGAAAGAAATTTAAACTACGCGACGCAGCAAGATGTAACGCAAGAAATCTTCTATCGGTCCTCTGCCCATTCCTACGAGCAACGACAACCGAATTTCAATCAATATACGGAGACAAGACCAGAGTTCGGCGTTGACTCACTCTCTCTTTCTGAATCTGAGCCTACCAAGCACACATAGAAGCATCAGTATGGGCTCGCCTCCGACTAACAATTTTAACAAACCTCTTCCTCGGGAGTGAACTCATTCACAATATTGAACATCTTCCTGATCTCTTCCGGGGTTTGACCTTTGATCATGTCTGCCACCCTTCTCGTACCAAGATCTCTGGATGTATAAAGCAATCAGTAATATAAAATCAAGCCATCGTTCCATTCTGCACTCACAAGAGCGGCTTGATCTCAAGATAGTTAGCGGCCAGAATAATCTCGAATAATGTCTCCTGGTCGACCTGAATGAACCTCTCGTCCCATTCGCTTGTTTTCGGTACAAGAGGTCTACGAGAAAATTCCGCATCGCTTCCCTCAGACGTGGGCAGAGGATCATTCCGATGGTGCTCCAAGTACTCCAGCACCTTCTTTAGAACTTTGGATGATACATTAGCTAGAGGGATAGGCTCGCTCGGGGCATTGGCGGGATCTATTAGTTAGACAAATTTTAGCGCACAGCGCTCAGTAATAGTAGAAGTAAACTTATCCCGCACCGTCTTGTGGCGAAAATATCCCAATACGACGATAGACGTCCCAGCCGACCTCGAACTGCTCGTTATCGTTGGAAATGAGAATCATAATTTCTGAGGAGACGTTGGTATGGTAAAAAGCTCAGATGGATGGAAACCTGGATCTTTATACACAGCTAAGTAACGCGGTGGGATTGGCGTGGATTGCTTCTATAGGAGCATGATCTCTACTTTGCACCATCCAACGAGCACAGCATAGACCTACTTCAGGTGCTTATCATTTGATCTGATGACGCAGCCGATAAGGCTGGTGGAGCTAAAGTAAGGTAGATCCCACTAACCTTATCTAAACGCCGTGAACTGGCTGTGACAACCGTCACGATCTCCTATGTAAATACCTGATCAAGAAAGAAAATAAAAAAGAACCGGACTCCTAATCCATATTCTACACTTCGCAAGACATGCATACAAGAAGACAGCGGCTCAAAAATTGAATAGCCTGAGGACTAGTATGCAGAAAGGACAGGGATAAATATGGTGGCCCGATAAAATCGCGAGTGAGCAATCTGCCTAATCACATAGACAAACATGACCATTTGAGCTATTGTGACACTTCTAGCCATTGGAGAAATCGAGGTAGAAAGCCGCGTAGAGCCTGCGCTTGGAGACCCGGTGCACGTTCAATGGCTGAGGATCTTGCTTCAAGGGTCTATTCTGGTAAACTTGAGCCGAAAAGTGAGCTGCGACCGGAACGCATCGTCGCCTTGTCACATATCCGTATGCATTTACCACGGTAAATCGCACTTTGTTGGGCTTACTAGCCCTCATGCCTTTCGATTTTTGATCCTCTGTCTTCTTGTATGCGCGTCTTGCAGAGTGTATCATATGGATTAGGAGTCTGGTTTTTATTTTATTTTCTCTCTTGATCACGTATTTACATAGGAGATCGTAACGGTTGTCACTGCCAGTTCGCGGCGTTTAGATGAGGTTCGTGGGATCTGCTTGAGGCGTACCGTAGTTTAGGCTGGAAAAACAAGCTTGTTCCCGCACTGACGGTTTCCACCGGAAAATGCGTATCATTTCTTGTTCAGCCCTCTTCAAGCAGGGGTTCCTCGACGCTGTAGACGCACTTTATCCTGTCAGAACAAGAAAGAGTATGAGTAGGTAACTCGCCCCTCAAGACACTGCCTTTTTAGATTTAGCAACTCGGCTCCTCACTCGCACTTGGGTCTTCATTAACAGCTGGTCACAAAGAACGACAGCAATTTGGCGGTAATTTCGCGATAAACAAAACAAATTAAACTCTATGCCTATGGCAGAAGAGCCTCGGAGTGGTGATATTATTGAAAGTGCATGGACAACGGCCACGAACCAGCGTTGGCTGTTCGAGCAGCAGGCCATAGCCCGTGTTTTAAGAATGAGTTAAATAAGTAGATAAGTGTCTATGTGAGACGCATTCGAATACTGACAGTGTCATTGCTATCTCGAAATAATTGATCGAGAACAGTGGATATGGCGAGAAGTTGAATTGGGATGGATTCAATGACGGAGCTGGCTGACACACTCTTAGCTCAACGGATGAAAGGACATGTGACCTACTTTTCATTTTGCGGCTCTTGGAGTCGATGGTTTCCAACTGTCAGTCCTAAAACAATCGCTTCCTGTGCCCCGGTGTGGACCTGAAAAGCATCGACAGAAAGTCCCCCGTCGAACGCCTCGTAAAAATTCAATCATGGTATCAACCGTCGCACGGGTTGACACTGATAGTCCTGGATTCTCAGCGTCACCTACTTTCAAAAGCATGTTGAGAACAAATAGGAATGTACAGCAAGACGCGACCTATATGTTTGACATCAAGCTATACAAAATATCTGAGTCCGGTTTCATGATAGATATGTGATGAAACTATTGAGGAGGGAAGCTACAGAGCTAGATGAGCGTCTAACATCTCGCCAGAGCGAAGCAGAAAAGAAAAGAAAAACAATGACGTGCTATGGAGTATATGGGAATGAAATTTCCTCAAGGACTTGTCTAAATCTTCGCTAAGTGTAAATTATATACAACAAAACTCTTCGCCTACACTACGTTCAAAGCACGAGGAAGAGCGGAAAGATGCTACGAACGCAAATCCCACGCTGATATCTGGAGGACACGGATGAATTAGAGTCTAAATGGAAGCACAAATATACAAATATACATCTATACATCTATATAACTATACGCATTTACAGGCCAACTATAGCAAGAACACTGAGGCAGAGCTTGAACTTGAGGGTAACGAGGACGTCGGCGCAGGTGGTAGCAACACTGAGGAAGAACAAAGTTCAATGTTTTTAGCCCCAAAATGCTAGCTGAAATAACTCACATTTTTGCGATAAGGACCACAATGCCGTCGATGCACCACCCAAGGTTGACGATCAACAGATGGATGCACAAGTCAATCTGGACGAAGAGGGCAAGCAGGACGGCGAGGCCAAACTTGACGGAGACGCTCAAACAAGCATGCACAATGATCTATATGCATCGACGTGATAGGTGAGACGAATTCTGAATAGAAGCTAAGGACGCTTACCGAGATGATGGCAGAGACCTTGGTGGCAATATCAGCTTCGACCTCCGCCCCGACATCCAATTTACCGCTGATAGCAGCAATCGCGCGAGCACAGGTAGTAACATGACCGACCAAGGCCAAGCCATGTGTCTGGACCTCAATTGGTGTTTTGGCCGCGACTGTAGGAAGCGAAAAGGGGTTAGTCAACTTCATACGACTATCGTATTCAAACCCACCCATAGCGTCAGCCGTTGCTTTCACATTGACGGCGAGGCCGTCGAGTAGCGCACATAGGGTATCCCCGTTGTCGTGACGGATAGCAAGGTCCTGGCTGTTGGAGGCAGCGGGAGCGGGAAGTGCGCAGGCAAGGAAGCTCATGGAGAGCATGAAGACTAGGAAGCTGGTGAGGCGGGTGAATGCGTGCATGATTGCGATAAAGAAGTGGCAAGAAGATCTGAGGGTGGTTTGGAAGTGTGGATGGAACTGAAGCGACTCTGAGGATGTTAGCTGCTTCGGGGCGAAGCTTTTATAGGACTGACGGCCTTTGGAGAAAAATCTCAAGCTATCGTTCAGCGCCAAGAGCGGAGCCCAAGGCTTCATCCGTCGACACTGAAACCTCAAGTCGTTGAGATGTATAGGGTGTGATGTGGGTTTAGTTATCAGGCAGCTATTTCACGAAGGTCCTTAATCAAACATGCGCTAATTACGCCTCCCATAGCTGCTTTAATAGTGGCGTGTCGATCATCACGTGTATTGCCACCCTCGAAGGTTCAACTTTTCGGAACTCTGCCGGCTTCTTCTTCGGTTCCTTTTCCATTCGTTGGGGCCGTTGCGAGTTGTTTTCAAAAGGGGCATTTTTGGGGTTCGTGGTTTTAGCGGCTTGCCTTTTGGTTGCCAGGTTTTGTTTTGCTTTTGTTCTTCTTTTTCCCCCCATTTTCCATTTTTGCTTCCCTTGGCTTCTTTTTCAGGTTTTCCGGTTTTTTTGTTGGGGCCCGTCCTCCTTCTGGGGTTCAACCGGGCGGATTTTTTTGTTTTGGTTTAGGGTGGTTGGTTGGAGTTGGGTTTGTTTTTTGGTTGGCCTGTCTATGATGCGCGTGGGCTTTGCTCCCAACTTGTTACCACGAACTGACAAGTGTAAGCACATTCAGGTTTCTCCTTGTCAAAAACGTTCCTCTCGCAGGGTTTCTTCCAGCCGATGCTCCCGTCGCTTTGTCAGACTGAATCAAGAGCACCGTATCGTATGCACTGCAAACAGCAATTGTATACTGTAAACGTGAAATACTATCTGCAGTACAATTGACAACTAAATCCAGTTTGTCTATTAGTCAAAACGTACATTCATGTCTACCACGATGATGCTGGAATCTTTCACGGCCGGCTTCCATGTATGGTATGTTTCAGCTCTCACACAAGAGCTTGAAAGTGTATATGCGGAAGCGGCACTAGCAGTGACAGGTTTGACTCGTCCTGAGAAGTCAGAAATGAACTCGTACTCATCGAGGGCACCTCAGGAAATAACCGACGCGAGGCGGTGTCATTTCAGTATGAACATCTATAGAAAGAGGGATTTCTATTCGTAGACGCACTTCAAACCTAAAACCTATGTTCACCTACTTCGCACTTCCGCCAGGTCCTAAAAGAAACAGTGCTTCCTGCGGGAACTGATTGAGATGTACAGTATATACACTCGAGCTAAATAAATGCATGGGCAAACTAGAATCACCCCACTCAACGGTTTCTTCCGCCCAGCCTAATAAGGACAGCCAATTGAAGAAACGGCTGCGAGGGGGTGTGGAGCCACGCATCTTTATTCACGTTTTTGGTTTTGCTTCAACCAAAGAATTTCTAGCTAACATCTATCGTATTATCGTACTACCCAGTATGTTACAGAGATCAGCGATACATTAAATCCTTTACAGGCTAACACCAAAAAGACCAAGAACGCTCAAGCACAACTTCAGATGAACCTGAGCCATCACGCCGATGGTGACCGACGCAATCCTGTTTATATGCGTTAGTTATAAGCACAGGTGGAAGAAATGAATGAACGTACGCCTTGGCGATGAGAACAAGGATACCACCGATGCAGATGTTGAGATTGAGGCAGAGCCTCAGTGCGACGTCGATCTTGGCGAGCAGGACGAGCACGACGGTGGGACCGAACTTGATGGAGACAGCTGCGCAGACCTTGACGAGGAGCTATGAAAGACAAAACCCCGCCAGAAAATCAACTCACGCCAGGAAGCGAGTAGACTGACGGTGATGGTAGCAGCGAAGCAGGCGACGATGCTATCCTTAGCATCGATCGAGACCGAGGCGCCAGCTCCGACATTGAGCAAGTCGTCAGCGCATCTTCCGCAGATAGCGACAATTGCCTCAATCAGGAAGGAGAGCTCAGCCATCGTCCCGCACCCAACTGTTAAGCGCGGAGAAGTCAGAATAAAGTGAAACCAGATAGTGGATGTGGCATACGGAGAGCACGAATCTTGACCTCGATATCAACGAAAAATTTGGCGCAGACGAGCGAGACGGCGTCGGTGGCAGTAATCGCCGGGATCTTATCGTTGAGGACAGAGGCAGGGAGCGCGCTAACAAGGTAGCTCAGCGAGAGCATGAACGCAACAAAGACAGCAATGCGAGTGAAGGTAGACATCTCAGTGAGAATTATGGAGGTTGTGGATAGGAAGGGGTGGGATGGACAGTTGGTGCTCTCGGAGGCTGTATTTTATACCATTCTGTGAGCTACTTTGTTTTCAGCTGGCCAGTCACGGGCAACTTGGAGAGACAGAAACAGGGTACACTGCCGGTCTAACTGATGATTTCCAACTCGGGGATGTTCTGGCGCTCTTCGATGTCGTGGGGAAATCGACCTCGCGACTGATGTGAAACTGGCCCTGACATATGGTTTCAAATAATAGCTAATTTCAACTCTCATTAGAAGTAAACTCAAGATTGGACACTGCGAAAAGCGCCGAGTTACTCGGGACGAGTAACAGTTGTATTACTTGTAGCTACCCAAATATTACTCCAATGCTACTCACCTGATACACGGATTCGAGTAACGTCTGAGTGAGACCGACCGCGCGCAAGAGTTACACAGTTACTACACCGCGCACGTGACTGTGGCTGTGGCTCCTTGGTACCTCCTAGCCCCTATTACATTGCTCTCGACACTCCCTCTCCGCTCTCTTATTCACTCGTTTAAACTATCCAACAATATCATAGGTATTGTCCAAAGATTTCGGTATATTTCGCTTATATATTAAGGTGAGATATGGAAGCATAAGTGCTGCATATACTCTGGCAAACCGGCTTTCACCTGAGTGAGGAGCATCACCTGGCACGTAGCTGACAATTAAAATTGCTTTAGATATACTATTGGTGTCACGACAGTTTCGCTTACTGTTCAAACCACCCGGAGCCCTTGTGTGGCCGATCATGAGTGCGCCATCTGCCAGCAGTCAAGCTATACGCGCTCGAGAGCGAGCGGCCGATGAGCTAAAGGTCCGATTCGAGTCACTGGAAGCAAGATATAACAGCGAAACCAAAGCACTTACCAATCGAGTTCGATACCTTGAAGGGGAGCTACAAGACCAACACGTCTTGAATACCTCCTTGCGTGACTCTGTGGACGATTTCCGTGCACGAATTATGGACCTTGAAGATTCGAGGGCATCAATGGATCGCTCGCTCCAGGTGGTCGATGCCAGGCTAGCAGTTGAGGAGAGTCGCATTGACGTCGCAACAGCGGATCTGGAGGTCGTCGCACCTGGTCTAGCAGATTACTCAGGGGGAAACGAGGGTAGTGATGGTGCAAATGGTCCTCACCTGGCAAACATGGAGGCAGAAGTGCAGGCTCGAGCGAGCGCAGCGGCAAAGCTCTCGAAGGCGGCAATGGACTCTGAAGCAGTTAAGGTTAGTGTGGTGCTCTACAACTGAGACGTTTTAAACTCACTAAAATACAGGATGCAGTTGGAAAGGTACTGTACAACTTGTACCGTGTCGCCAACTTCAAGAATATTGCAGATAAGCACTATCCCCACGTACCTATGGATCACGAGGAGTGGCCTCACAGTTTAAAGCCTGATGGGGGTAGGGAGAATCACGTACGCTTCAACTTCGAGGAACCGTTGGACTCTGCAACCAATCTGGGGTTGTTTGATCGCTGGGTGGACGCTGTGCGAACAATAGGGCCAGTCCGGGTGGTTGCTGCCAAAGCTCACCTAGATGTTATTGATGAGGAGGATCTGCGGAGTCGGGTTAAGTTGCGGTATGACTGGGAGCGACGATCGTACTTGAAGGCCATGAAAGGCAAGGTTATCCCTACCAAGAATCGTGGGTTGGAGCAGGAGGCAACAGACCAGATTGGTGAAACGCCGGCAGCAGGCGATAACACTTCTGGGGTGGTCGATGGAGCTACGACAGTTGCTCTTACTTTGGAACAGTTAGCTGTAATGTCCACGGCAAACCGACAGTCGCATCAGAGAACTGTGAGTGGATAACTGAAGCAACTGAATGAAAAGCTCATACATGTTTAGAAAATCGAAGAGCGCGCTCGCAAGCGTCCGGGACTCACTGGCGAAGATGTTAAATACCAGGCACCTCAGTACGATACTGTACTCACAGTTGGAGCCACCTCGGAGGACGACTATGAAGTAGAGTCAGTCAATGGTCATCCCCCACGGAAAACTGGGAGAATAGTCAGCCGAGAATGGGTATATGCCTCAAAAGAGGTGAGTAAAGTGCTTTACAGAGCGTCAAACAGGCACTCACTTTGGTTCAGTTGGTTGCCTGTAAGAAGGCGATTGACGCTGTGCCGGATACCAAACCGCAGACCAAAAGACCTGTGACGGTTGCCGTTCGTGGAGATGCACGTCCAGGATCACCTCGACGAAACAAGACACTAGCAAACCGGCCACGTCGTTGGATGTTGACCCCGAAGTACTGAACAACCATCCCGAATGGATAGATGGTGGCCGTGTTCTTGGAGACGACGCAACAGAAGTCCCGGCAACGCGAAGTAAACGCAAGGCCTCGTCAATACAGACTGGGAGCGTGGCAGGTCCGAGTGATAAGGGAAAGCAAGCAAGGCTTACGCTACAAGCACGCCAGAAGATCCTAGATGACAAGGTTGGCGAAGGTACTCACGAATCTGACAACTAGGCACTCGTATCATTGAATCATTCATGTATATTATTGATGTCATTCTAAATCCATTTTTTGTACTGTTGGGGCGACAGAAATTTCAGAAAGTGTTCCCTGGAGACAAAATGAACATACCAGACGCTATATCGGTTCTCCTTGGTTTCAGCTGGTTGTGGCTCAAGAGGGTACGCCTGCTCCGTCACGAGCTCCCTCCTGGGTGCGAACAACTTCATATTCAGCCATTTCTGTGCCGGTCTGAAACTGAATAAGAGAGAGTAATCAACAACATAATAATGAGAATATCGCACCCGGTCATATAAGATTGCAACCCACAACTTGAGCATTCTTTGAGGACGAAAGGACGACCGCATACTAAACGTACATAAGGCCATTGGCGCAATAATATCCTCCACCGGTATAACGGTAAATGGAGAAAATCGGTCAGCATATGCTGTAAAAGTGCCTAACTCGACTGCACTAGAAAGGAAGGTACAGCATTAAAACTGAAACATGATTGAGACGAGAGCACGTACAATTTATCCCATGGCATGACTGGTATATGCTGGTCAGCGACCATATGTGCTACTACAGCACACAATCGAGGTTCCAGGCCAGCCACCCCAATCCGAAGCAAGTATTCGATCTTGCAAGGTACTGTCGCATCACCAGATTTGATGAATGCGTATTTGTCGGCTTCCGTGCGTTTAGCTGTTGCTGGACCAAAGCGTATACCATTCCGATAGACAAATGGCAAGACTTCGGCAACTTGATCATAGAGGAATGGGTATCCATTTGGCTCTGGCTCGTGATCGCTTGTGAGTTGAAGGTGAGGCCAGCATCCCCGTGCAAAGTCTAAAACAAGGAAATAGAGCCCAGGAACAGTAGTGCGATGAAGGTCGACTCGTTGAGCTTGTTTTCCACTGGTAAATCTTGTTTGTTGTGCCATCATGGCCTCCGTTGCAAGAGTAGTACCACGACTATCCACACCTTTGCACATTCGCTCAATCATTTTGCGCTCAGCCTCTGAGATGTTCTCTGGTAGAAACTGTAACTATATGGAAGTCAATAAATATGCGACACAATCAAGAACTGAGCTCACCAGCTCATAAAGTCGATGTAGGCGTGTCCAAAATCTAGCTAAAGTCATTGGATAATCTTCACTGTGCCGGTTTGTATTGACATTCTCCAGTAATCCATTGAATCTCTCGTATGCAAAGAGCCACCAAGCGTAAGCAGGTCCATATAGACGAAAGTACCGTTCATAGTGCATCGACCAGTGATGATTAGGCTGAAGCTTGACGCCTAGACGAAGTAGCCCCTGGCAGTATTGCTGAAGCAGTCGTTGCGCATGAGAGACATCATCCAGGGTTACCGACCAAGATGTGAAGAGCCGAGAAGCTGCTGAGAGTAAAACGACGAGATCGTAAATCTTCTGGCGAGAACGTTTGTGATCCTCTCGGTAGTTCGACTTTGGATGAATGGCTTCAGCACAATCAGGAATAGAATTGTCTTGAGGATGTTTCCAGACCACAAAAAGTGCGATCGGGAGAACAGTAATGAGTCGCCGAAATTCGTCGGCTTTTCGAAGACCTCCTTTTGTAGCAAGCTAAACCAAGGTTGTCAGTATTAAATGAATCCTATGACCTTTGACTTACACGCTTAGGAAGTCGCCCAATGCCACTTGGCCACTCCACAGATGAGACAAAGCTATCAAATGCCTCACGCTGAGACTGAGAGAAGTAATATGCAGCAATTAAGAGCCACCAAAGCGATTTGACAATACCTGTAGGCTTGGTATTATTAAGGTGGTCAATTACGATATATTACGACTCACCGAGGTATAAGTTATGCATCAGATCCAGTGGCGCATTTGTGTAAGGCTTCCATTGTGGAAAATCATTAAACGAGCTCCACTTGACTCCATGAGCATTGGCAAGACTCTTTCGCTCTTGTGCTGTTGGCGCCTGCTGCGAGTTCTTTGCCAAACGCAATATTGCGTCCTCATCTTTGAGTGTATGCGCTGAGTAAGGGGATAAGCGACTCTGATAAAATGAGAGTGTATACTCTACTTACCATCAATATCATATCCGTGCTCAGTATTAATGTCATCATGTTCGCATTCGCATTCACAGAAGCCACTGTGATGTGCGTGGCCACCCGTACCATTACTTTTGGCTCGAGCAGGTGAGTCAGCGTTAAGCATGTGGACGCCAACATTTACTTGAACTAATTTTGGCTGATTGTCCTCGTAGATCTTCATCACAACACCTAGAACAGATCGCCATTATATTACAGAATCAAATGATAAATAGAAACAGGCTTACCGGCATATAATGTCTTGAATTCTTCGACAAGTGGGTCAAGAATCTCATTGAGCTGCTCTAGGTGGGGTTCGCCAGGTCCTGGTATTATGCAAGCAAGGATTGTGTTCTCGGGGCGATATCGCAAGGAGCGGTGCAGGTTCAGAAAGCAAACGTAAATAGCACCCAGGGAGTGTTTTTCTTCCATCCCAAACCAGTCGATGTTCACAGCAGCAAGTAGCCCATAGCCTAGAGAGACGATTTTCGAAGGATTAAATGATTGAACATCTGTTGGACGATCAACGCATCGCCCATCAGCACGCCAGGTACGCTTTAGGCCAGCAAGTCTCTGATTCCAAGCGGAACCATCGCATACATCATGTAGAATATCGGACGGCCCAGTCTGGTGTGTATCATGAGCGTCACGGCCAGCCCGAAGTGCTTCAAGGAAGTCCGGGCGAAGGAAGAAGCGACGAAGAGAGGGGACCAGACGAGTATAGACAATACACTTGAGTGGCTTGCGCTTCCCCTGATCAACTCGCCAGAACCGCCCAGAGCAGTTGGGTTGAAAGCACTTGTCGACTTCAGCAGCTTCAATTTCCTCAAAGGAAAACCGCTGGTAACATTCTGAGCAGACAGGTTGGCGGCACAGAAAGCTATCGATCTCCAAGCCTAAGCGTCGTCGCACACCAGCCAAGGTTTTGACCGGTCTTGGTTGAATGGGGCGCTCAAGGCCCGCCAGCCAAAGCGAGTCTAACGAGACCCCGAGATCTTCATTGCAGGCACGGACAGTTGCATGGTTATTAATATTTGAATTGGCGATCTTGAGATAGGTAAGTCGAATGGAGGGGTGCTCATCCACATATCGGGGTCGCTCAAACATGTCGGAAGCCTCTTCGTTGTCTAGCTCCAAGGACATATCATCCGGTGGCGAGTCAGGTTGTAAATTAGGTGGCGAAGGAGAACGGCCAAAGAGGGAGCAAAGGGAATGAGTAGGGGAATGACCGGGTGAATCGGAAGCGCTCGGGGAAGTCTCTAGCTGCATCTCTGCGCAAGTAGGAGATTGAGATCGAGAGGATTGATACAGGGGTGCATTGAATGGAGAGCCTGGTTGAGGTGAAGATCCGCACGCTGGATGGGACCCAGATGCCAAAGGTAATATGTCGGGAGGCCGGGGAACCTCACCTATTGAATGCATTGTGGACAAGCTCAATAATATAAGAGTCCTTTACGCACCAGTATTGGGCGTGAGATCACGCCCTGCAGCTGCCATAGTCATTGGATAGCTTTGCCACTGGACATCTCTCTCTCGCCTCCACCTCAACTGCTCCTCCTCTCGCTGGTGGCTATCGTAAGCCTTTCGCTTGAGATCTCGGAACCCTTCGATTCGTTTTGAGCAGCGCCCCTCGCAGGTGCATTGGAATACTCTATCCTCCCTTGACATACTAGAATTTCCCGGGAATACTATATTTTCCGCCATCAAGAGTAGTCCAACTTGCGAGTGACAGAGAAATAGATGCTGCAATAGTGACAGCAAGAGGCTTGGGATAATGGTAGATCAATTGTTGTATAGTCTACATCAAATTTACGGGTCACATGTTATCGGTGAGTGTGGATGAGGTTGAGTAACAGCTGGGTGGCGATGGAGCAAGGAGTAGCAGATGAGTAACGAGTGTGTGGGTTGGCGTAACACATTTGTTACTCCATTTGCGTAACTCGGCGCTTTTCGCAGTGGGATATGTACTTGATCGAAAGAGCTTGGTGGCAAAAGGCGAAAATCACTCGTCGATGTCGCCGAGCCAAACCTAGCCCTGCATGATCTCCGAACCATTCAAGCACCAAAAGCGAAGGAGCAGCTGTCCTCCACTGGTATTTCTATTAGCTTGCGCGAGGTAGTTTATGAGAAATGTACGTACAATTAGCTTCTATACTTGATGCGCTAGGATTGCTAACACGAAGTCTTCTAGTCCCCTTGTCCATTTTGAACTGCCATATTCAGCGATCTTATCCAGTGGGTTTAACATTGATGAATCAATTGGTTAAGCCTTTTGGGCCAATAATCCAGCCTCCCCGAACTCCGA
>MU132320.1:52763-64066 GCA_015039395.1 Ceratobasidium sp. AG-I | reverse complement strand
GCTTGGTGGAAAATCAGGGCCATAGACTTGGCTACGACCACCTTGGCTATGACTACTCAACCACGGCTGCATCCAGTATCTTAACGCTGTATAACAACCCAGCTGACTGCTCCGATGAGCTCCAGCCTCGAATTCCCGCCAACATTAATTCTCGTGCGCAAAAGTCCTGTCACAATTGCCATGTATACTTTGTACGTATTTTACTACACGCGACAGCTGCTGACGCCCATTGCCCAGCCTTAATACGTACTCAACCCATTCATTTGCCCCAACGGTTTTCCATTGTCCCCCTCGTTTCGCAGCAAGCAGGTCGCCAAACCCACGAGGTTCAGAACCCGACGTCGTCCAGTGGTTTGGAACCAAGTGCGACTACAACGCGATGGTCTTCGATCAGCTTGGGCCTTCCCTCAAGGATCTCTTCAACCTCTGCAACCGCAAGTTCTCCCTCAAGACCGTTTTGCTATTGGCCGACCAACTCGTAAGTTCGTCAATCGCGATTTTAGCGCTTACACTGACCGCTCCGCGCTTGTAGATCTCCCGCGTGGAATATATCCACTCTCGTAACTTCATTCACCGAGACATCAAGCCCGACAACTTCCTCATGGGGATTGGGAAACGTGGCAACCAGGTACGTGATTGCGTCACTCAATAATACAGCTGTCTAACGCGGGCTATACAGGTCAACGTTATCGACTTTGGCCTCGCGAAGAAGTACCGTGACCCCAAGACCCACCTCCATATTCCTTACAGGGAGAACAAGAACTTGACGGGTACCGTGTGATACACCTCTATCAACACGCATTTGGGTGTCGGTAAGTACCACCCTAGCGCTTAGGCTGTTTACAAAAACTGACGTGTATGACAGAGCAAGCGCGTCGCGATGACCTCGAGTCGCTCGCATACGTTCTCCTGTACTTCCTGTGCGGACAGCTCCCGTGGCAAGGTCTCAAGGCCGCGACGAAGAAGCAAAAGTACGACCGCATCATGGAGAAGAAGATGACCACCCCTACCGACCTCCTGTGCCGTGGATTCCCCAACGAGTTTGGAATCTTCTTGAACTACTGCCGTGCCCTTCGCTTCGACGACAAGCCCGATTACTCCTACCTCCGCAAGCTCTTCCGCGACCTTTTCGTGCGCAAGGGGTACCAGTACGATTACGTGTTCGACTGGAGCGTGCAGAGGCCGAGCGGTGCAGACGACAAGTCGGACCGTCACAAGGTCGTAGGCGAGGAAGATGGCGTGGACCCGAAACTGTCTGACCGGATGTGAGTGCGAGACGGGTGTTTTTTTGACACAGTTGGTATGCCCACCTCCGTTTTAATTCGTCGTACGGTTTACTAAATGCTGACTCTTTTGGTTCTAGGCTCAAGAGTCAGACTCGTCAGATGGCCCAGGCGACGCAGCCACCTCAACCTGCGCGGCAGTCGTCGAGGCGTGACCAGGAGGGATACTACTGGACGCGCTGGCTGGACTTAGCGTGCCTCCTATCTCGTGACCTTTCCTCACTGTGTACTTTCCATCCCCATTCCACCGGTTACGTCTCGTCTATCATCCAGCCTCATAGTGTGTACTTTTCTTCCCGTCTCGTCTCGTCTTGTGTCGTGTCTTCCCCCTGCCCACTGTGCGTCCGGGGCATTTGTCCGATTCGCGCTTGATTGTCACCGTTATCAGTTTTATATTTAACCAATCAATGGAGTGCTATATTTAAACCACTGTGAATGTCACCCCAGACCCATATCCATAGTTGCTCGGCGCATGAGAAGACACGCCGTCTATTGCGTGCAACCACATGCTAAATCAATTAGATTTAACACTGTATGCAGTTTGATAATAAATCGATGAATCAACGGTGCAATTTGGACTTGCATAAAGTCCTGTGGATCCCTGCACAGTCCACGCCGGACTTCGATTTCTAGGCGCCGATTGATAAGTGGCGTTTAATTGAGATCCTGAGCCCTGGACTTATTGGGACCTGTTTTATAATCCTTTTCCTTTCGTTTATACCACAACCTTCCCGTTCAACACCGAGCTCTCTCTCCCCCTCCCAGACTCTGTCTTGTGCTCCCTCTCACTCTCTCAATGCCTAAAGTCGACATGAAAGCCTTTTCGGCGCAGCTCGCAGAGCGCGGTAAGTAATTCCAATTGATTAAGCGCGCGTCCCGAGCTAACTATCTGGGAACCTGTAGGTATGGGAGTACGCTTGGTGAATGGCCAGTATACACTCGTGGAACGGTCGAACGGCTTTGTCGGGCTGCCTCGCAAGCTGCGACCAGTCAAAGTTCATATTGGGAAAAAGCCGGAGAAGGGGTCGCCTGGGCGAAAGAAGGGCGGCTACAATCTCCAAGGCGAGCTCCAGATGAGCAATGCCGACTACCGTCTGATCTACGTGAGTCCATTGTTCTTTTTTTTATGCGCGGTTCAAAAACTTACGGTATTAACAGGGCGACGCCAAAGTCATCCTCGAACGTACTCATGGGATTGACACAAACCTGGCGCTCTCGAAACAGGACGATGGTGCTGTCGACCTTGCTGTACGAAAGGTATGTCCGCGCACCACGACTGAAATTTATAAGTTAATTTACCATTTATTAAAAGTTTGTAGCCGTTCATACTGAGTTCGAGGGGTTCGGCGCGTATGGGTACTGGGCACCCTGAGCGCTCTTTCAGATGATCCTTCGCGTCAAATCCGGCAAAGCCAACAGCGCTGCTAACGAGCAGGAGGGCGATGGATCAGCGGGGAAGCCATCTAAGAAGCGCAAGGCAAAGGCAGTCGAGGCGCCAGCACATGCGGATGCGAACGGGGCCCAGCCTGGACCCAACGACCAGCCAGTAGCCGCCTCTAACCCAGCAGTCAAGGCGCTACAGGGCGAGAACGAAGACGGCGAGTTTTTTGACCTCAACCTTCCCGACGATTTCGATGCAACAATGCGCTCGGCGGTCATCGACTTCCACAATATGTCTGTCGACGTTGGGTATATGCCCGAGAATAACGATGGTAAGCTACTTGAGTATTGTTGTACATTCACTAATCAATAACTTTTAGATGACGACAACGACAATGCTGCGTTTGATATGGCGCAAGTGCTTGGACCGGCTGCTCTCGTCGCTGCCCCCGTCGCTGCCCCCGTCGCTGCACCTGCTCCTGCTCCTGCTGCTGCCCCCGTTGTTACCCCCGTTGCTGCCCCCGTCGCTGCCGCTGCCCCTGTCCCCGCAGCTGCCTCCGCCGCTGCCCCTGCCGTTGCCGCTGCCGCTGCCCCGTATCTGCCCCCGCCGCCGCCCCTCTCCCTGCCCCCGCCGCTACCATTGTATGGCGTGGTCATTCCATACCACCTAAGGAGATGGACAAACTCAGGGCCGCCGCCGCACGGCAGGCATCCACTGGTGTCGTACCACGCGTGTCGCTGTACAAGGAGCTTATTGAGCTCCTAGCTAATGACCCCACCTACGACCCAGCCTCCGAGCCTGACCCGATCCCCAAACCTCCAGCTAAAGGTCGTGGCGCTGGTGGCCGTCGTCGTGCTGCCGACGTTGTTCCGGACACAGAGGATACGCCTGCGACTCCAGCCGACGATACCTCGACAGGTCCCAAGTCCAAGAAGCGCCCGGTAATGCGCCTGGTACCCGCTCCTACACCCGAGCCCGAGCCCACTGCCAGCAGCTCACACGGTTCGGACGCTGCGGACAACGGTACCTTTGGGACTAGTGAGGAGGCGAGCGCGCCAAAGGTCGGCAAGGGTGCGGCCAAGAAGAAAGTGAGCAAAGCAGCCCCGTAAGAACGCATATACTAATTTAAATGTGTGTTTCAGTCGACCAATGCTCAAGGTTCTCGTCGCTCGACTCGCAACAAGTAGGCAGCTAGCGAATCGGATGGTGCCTGACGCACAAACCTCCTCGCGCATGGTCGATTTTTTTGTTTGTCTTTTTTTTTCCTGTTCTGACTCGCGATGTTTGCGACGCCGATGTTTACGACGCTGAGGAATGGGGCTGATATTGTCTATGTTTACGTTGCTATCGAATATACATTTTTTACACGCATACAATCAGTACAAATAATAAGAAATAGAGTCCTCGTGGAGTCCGCGAAAGGAATCCACCCGAGTCCCAAGCGCGCTTCCCGACAGTCCCAAACGCGAAGTCCAGCGAAGTCCTGTGCATCAGGGAAAACTCAAGCAAAACCGGATTTGCTGGGGAGCGCCGGGGAGAACCACGGGTTTCTCCGTACGCTCCGCGAGCCTCCGGAGCACAGGTCACGTGCCGGGAGCGGTCAAAAAGTTAGTCATGAGCACTCAAAAATGTAGATTGAGTAAAATTGAAACGTACATAGACTAAAATGAGCACAAAGAAAGATAATTGTGCAGTTTTGAACATTGCAGGCTGAGTTTTTCAGCACTCCCAGCACGTGACCTGTGCTCCGGAGGCTCGCGGAGCGTACGGAGAAACCCGTGGTTCTCCCCGGCGCTCCCCAGCAAATCCGGTTTTGCTTGAGAACCCCCAGTACAGAATGAATGATATTGACCTAAATTTAGCTGTATTAAAACTTTTAGGTTTTTACCAACCCCCCCTTTTCATACACCTAAATTTGATAAATTTAGGAATTTCAAATTTCTCAAAGATGTTCCTTTGGTCATGTTTGTCACTTCTAGGACTTTTTCAGATTTGGAATTTAATCAATTTAGGCACATTTAGGGGCATTTAGCAGATTTAGCTAAATTTGAAATTGAGATCTCAATGAAAGTTGAGCATTTTCCTGATGTGGACCCGTTGTAGGTCCACAAGTGGACTTCCCTAGAGCGCGGAGTGGCTCATTAGCAGGTCCGGAGCTGGACTTCAACAAGTCCCTGGACTGCCACCGGGTCCGGCGATGGACCTCGATGATCATTTTTGGACTTCCCATGCTTATGTAATCAGGTCTGATTGCTCATTTTGAAACACTTCTTTGGACATCGGTCAGGTCCAAATGGGACTAATTTGAGGTCCGGAGCCGGATTTCAACGAGATCCCTGCAGGGAGTTACGTCAGGTCCCGACACTTGCTACAGTGGGATCATGTGACTATTTCACCTTGTTCGGTTCCGCTGGGCATGATTCCCACCTCTGCCCTCACCCTAGTCAGGTAAACAAGCCACCACACCGCGGGAGAAACGAGACAAGAGACGGTGTGGAGTCTGGGACGAGGTCCCTATACCTGACTGGTACCCCTGCACTATGCGGGGTCAGATTGAAACGGCGATAGCCGAGGAGTGAAGAGACGCCTGCGTCACTGCCACCACTAGTTCACATAATATCAAATTACTTTTGTTCTCGTTTGGCAGCACATATTCTGTCGAAAACAGGCACGAAATGGCTAAGAGACTGGCCTTTAACCTCGCTAGTGCTAAGGCATGTCATGACCCACCCCGTTCTGTCTTGTGGCTTGTATGTTTTCTCGTGGCTCATGACCTGAGTCACTTCTGTTGGCTGTGTTTTCTTTTGTCTGACTCACGCTGCGCGCTCATCAGACGCTGCCTCGTTTTTGTATGACTCGCCACATGCCTTATGCTGTGCGAGTCTGACTCGATGTACGCTCTTGTTGTGTGTGGGCTGTACGCCCTTCGTCTATATATTCGAGCCTGAGCAAGCCTGGTTTACCCAGCTTGCTCTACACTCGTCGTTTACCCTTTTCTACTAGGCTCTTCAAGCTACTAGTACCCTTCGCAAGTCATTCAGTAACTACTGTCTTATCGCCGTCGCTAGTTTTCTCGTTTAACTCGCTCGCATACTCACTCGTCTTTGCCACTCGATACATCCGTAGTCGACAGTCTCCCACACTCTCTCAACGTCTTAGAAGAGGTTGTGACAAGGCAGACGCTTGGAGTCCTAAAATGATAAAATAGCAGCTAGGTGAATGATTAGATATACTATATATGCACTCCAATTTAGCTAGGTCAACGCTGTAGCAATTATACGCACCTTAAATAATATCATCAACATCGTTTAGGTGCCTTCGCACCCTTCTGTACCCCACCTGCCTTGCTGTTGGCTTGTTCTGGTCTTGATTATGCCGCTGTGGACCAGCTCGCACCACTCGCTCGAGTGGCTGGCACGTGACTATTTGGTGACGATCCCTTTGCCACATCGTTCCCACCACTCGACCCCTCTTTCCGCCTGTCCTTTTTATTCTCCAAGCTTCCCTCACCGTCCGTGCTATAGTTTTGGACTCGAAATAATCATAGATCTCCTCGACTAGAGAAAAAGGTGACGCCTCCCACTCGTTCAGGCAATTCCACAGTGCCAACACCTCACGAAGGTGTTCAAAGCTCATGCGGAGATGGATTTTATTCGAAGGGCTCCCTCTTTCTCTTTATTATTCTCCTTAGCTTTTGCCTTTGCTGCATCTTCACACTCTCCAGTGTCTTTGAAGTGTGATGGGTCCATACCAGGGTTGTGCCGGTTGCAACAACATTTTTAGAATGGACGGAATTTTTTATATCCTAGTAATTGACAAAGTGTCTCACAGCACCATCCTTTAGTTTGTGGCGGGAATTTAGAAAAGACCGGTTCGAAAATCTAAAAAAACACTTGAAACCTATAGCGAGCTTATAGATATTGGGTAGATGCAATTAACCTGTTATCTTTTGAACATTTTACCTTACTTCTGAGCTCGGGAGACATTAAACGGCGTTGATTTTTACAGCTTGAGACACTGGACAATCCGTTTAGGGATGCGTGGGAAGCTATCACATGGTCTCCTGGCGTCTCTCGCTTAAGGTTGCGCCCTCGGCTATCGCCGTTTCAATCTGATCCCGCGTAGTGCAGGGGTACCAGTCAGGTATAGGGACATCGTCCCAGACTACCCTCACCCGCCAAGCGCTTCACGAGATGGATATCGTACCTGACCCAAGAGTTATTGTAGTATACTTTAGTAAGTCACACGAGGGCTCTGAAACACACGAGAGCTAAATGTTATCCCCTGAGGACTCAGAGATGCCAGGGTAATTTGGTCTTGCGCGTCCCTGTTCACCGAAAGTAACATCAGCCACCTACCAGAGAAGGTGACCCTGATGTTAGGATGCTCCGCGACGCAGGTTGCCTGGTGCATGTGTATCAATTACACGATGTATCACCACCTTCATTTCTTGATCGAATGCTCAAGCGCAGTACAAGCATCAAGCCTATCGCCTATACTCAATCCTACATTTCTCTCATCGAGGCCGCCTATAATTTTGTGATAAAGAACCATCGACCTGGAGACCACGTAGTGTGAGTTCTGAAGGATGAAACACAGGTGTGCTATTCAATGATTGCCTGTTGTGCTATCCAGAATTCTAGACACGGTATCAGTGGGTGACCGGGACGTGGTTATGAGTGAGCAGAACTACCGACATACCACTATACGATTGCTTGCAGAAGCTCTAGTTTGTGTCATCCACCTGCGCTTGAACCAACCAGCTGATTCAAACGTAGGACACAGGCTCTTTACACAAGTCTAGAATCGACACGATGGGGAGGAGAATATCTATTAAGTAAGCGCAAACCAACCCAACCCTTACTCCCAGCTGATACGAATTGCGCGGGTGAGATGTGTATTCCTTCACTGTGAGTAAGTAGGTCAATACATGAGCCACTTTCTTAGGCTGTTTTCTGGAAAAGTCCCATATCGAGGTCCACTACAGTGGTCCGGAGTAGATCGGCTCTTGTCCCAGTAAGTTGGATTACTGTCAACCAAAATATACTGACAATGTAGTGTTCATGTAGCCTACCTTCCACGGTTGAGAACCTCCTGTGCTTTTACGAGCACACACGCGATGGCTATAGTGCCTCTGCTATCCAGCGTGGCTTGCATGGACAGGTCAAACGAAAAGAGGTATGCTTTTTTAGATAGGTCTAAAATATCACCACTCAGTCGAAACGCTTAAAGTACTGGCATAGCCCGCACACACTTCCTTCAACATTTGACTGGGTTATGGTACGTTTGCTTTGCTTTGACAGTAATTGTTTTGCTGCCACAGTCTAACGTGTTGCGGTAGCTTCAGACGAGCCATATAATACCGTATCGCTCAATCAACTTAAGTTATTTCAAGTCCCATCCAGTTAACTTGCTCTGCACGGAGACCTACGTCAACTGTACGAAACGCCAGGGTGGGTTACCATCCAAGGATGCCATACCTACTGGGGGACAGCTCGTACGGATTGCACACGTCAAATGCGTTGATTGGAGGCTTCATTGGCACCCCGTAGTAAACCATTTGGTTTGGTCTTCTCAGAGCTTTGCGGAAGGAGAACATGTTGATGTATGCAGCACACCGCTGTTCGGGCCGAAGTGCCTGTGACGTATACTTAAGTACTTAGTAGTAGTTGAACTGCAACCATGATTTGTGGGATACACGGCATGTGCCATTACAAGTCTACAACATTTCACTGCTTTTACCACATGTTTGTTTCAGCACGCCCAATCACTTGGCGACTTGCCTGGTATCATATGGTGTACAACAGGACCATTTTCATTTCTGCCTCCCAACCCCGCTGGAGATTGCGAATCACAGTCGAGGATTTTCAACCACATTGTCTCTTTGTACACTCCAACTCTGAGCACGTTACTATTACCTCCTACTGCTCTCTCCAGCTTGTCCGGTACGTGAAATCCTGGTATAGCTTCACTTCCCAGTACTGTGGAAGAGTTGGCACGTACCAAAGAAAAGTCTCGAGTTAATCGCGAGGTGAATCGTCATCGAATTCCTGTGGTATGTTGTTTGCCATTGTTGCTCTACAAAATATGTTTTATCTAGCCGAAGAGCACGTGACTTCTCCATGTTGTTCGGGTGCGCCGGACCGGACCAAGTCCGTAGCCTCCTTCGTCGAGTTATCCCAGGAATGGACATCGTACCTGCGCCAAGAGTTATTATAGTCTGTTTTCGTAAGTCACATCAGGACACTAAAACAGACGAGAGCTAAAACCCTTCGGTGGTGAGCTCAGAGATATCAGGGTAATGTGTTTTTAAGACTCGTCCGTGCGCCGAAAGTGACATACACCACCCGCTAGGGAAACTAATGAATTCCTCGAGATCTGTCGCGAGAGTTGGTGCCTAGTGCATGGGTGCACATTACCCTACGTGCCTCCAGCTTCGTTTCTAGATCGAATGCTCAGGCGCAGTACGAAAATCCTCCTCCCCGCCTATCCTCGCACTAACGGCTATCATATTTCAGATGCCCCTCCTGCAGCAGAAGTTCGGGCGGCATACGATTTTTTGGTGGCAAGCTATCGAGCTGGAGATCATGTGGTGTGGGTGCAGAGCGCGGGATACAGGTTTTTTTTTACTCGCCTATTGACTATTGTGCTCTCTAGGTTGGTTGATTCGGTGTATCCCGGAAGGCACAGTGATTTGAGTCGACATACCACCATCCGACAGTTTGTAACCGCTCTGGTGCGAGCGACGATTAAATTTCGACCCTAACCGCTGACTCTCACACAGGACACGGGCTTTTTACACAAGCCTAGAAGTGGTTCAGTTGGCGAGAGAATACCAATCAAGTAAGCGCGATCGAGCTCCATTATAGCTCACTAATCCAAGCTTTGTGGATGAGGTGCATATTCTTTCGTTGTGAGTAAATACTACTCTACGTTAGCTATATTTCTCACGATTTCCGCTGGTGAAGTCACCTTACCACGTCCATTGGTGTGGTCGGGAGTAGACCAGCTATTGTCCGAGTAAGCTGGTTTTACTAGCCCTGAAGGTAGAGCTGACGATGTGATGTTCGTAAAGCTTACCCACCACGGTTGAAAACTTACTCTGCTTTGACAAGCGCCCAGGCCTTGGCTTCAGTGCTTATGCTATTGAGCGTGGCTCGTATGGTCGTATCAGACGAAAGGAGGTGCGCTTTCTTAGCTATGCACGAGGTGATTCTATGGAAATGAAGCCATCACAGTCTTGGCACAGCTCAAAAACCTGCCCGATAACATTTCGTTGGGTAATAGTACGTTCGTTTTGTCTTCACGACAACTGCGCTGGTGCGTCTCAATTTGATGCACCCGTGGTAGATCCAGACAAGCCATATAATACAATACAACCCAACTCAGTCGAGATTCCTCCAGCTGGATCCAGTGGGGAAGGTCATTACGGCCACCTATTTCAACTGTACGAGACGTCGGCGTGGACTACCGTCCGACGATGCAATTACGACTGGGGGACAACTCGTACGGATTGCACATCTCGATTCGGGTCCTTGCTTCAGGAAGCAGTTAGTTTGGTCTTCTCAAAGCTTTGTAGAGGGAGAGTATGATGATGTATGTAGCACACCGCCTTTTGGACCAAAGACTTTGTAATGTGTGCTGAAACCCTGGGTGGTAACGTGAACATCCGTGTTTTGGGAGAATTTCTACTACGGTTCGTTAATTGTAGGCGACAAACAGTAGTAGCTCAGTGGTTCAAGGAGAACCGGAAATTGTTAAGACCATGCATTGACGCGTTGAACAACTCAATGAACGTATAGCCTGTCCGCGGCTTTCAGTGCATCATAAACCGGTTCTGCAGAATTCAGGGCATATCTTGCTTCCCCAGATTCCCCTCGAGTTAATGGCACGCCTATCAGCGCCTCTGCATCCTCATACGCATTAGTTACGGACTTGATATTTTCTCTCTCGTCTTGGCGAGCTTGTGGGAATAGCAAGGAGGTCTTTCACCCAGATCCATTTGGTTATTCTGATCATGAATATACACGCAATTTAAGACTCTCCTGAACGAGCCTAATTTTGTGATACAATCAAGGGAGAAACTGACCTGGTGACCGCGACGAAAAGAAATAACCCTCATGTATATGCATAATTGGAAATCGATGGTATGTGGTAACAACGTGCAGTATCTTTGGGTCTCATAGTGAAGAATTAAGCACTTAGGACCATCGGCCTGCGGGTGGACGTACTCTTGATCAGTGCAACACAGCACTCGTCAGAGCCTGCAATACGCCCTTCTGATTGTGAACCGCTTGTGCGATGCACGGACATCGGCATGTTGATATAGCATTGGGAACAGTTGGTAATGTAGTTGTTCCATCAACCAACTCGACCTTATCTGAGCGATCAATTATTATCCGGCGTTATAGCGCGTTGCAATTGCATTTTCCAAGCGCCCGGAATCAGAAAACCTGCCTCTGAACAAAAAAGTAACAACACATGTGTTTCTGACTCAAACTAGACAGATTGTACACCATAGTTATCACCTGAAATTTGCGCGTCGAATGATATAGGTTACTTGCCAAAATGTCCGGATTCAAGAATATCGCCCTTCCTGGCTAAATGGTCGTTTCCGTCGCGTGCAGGTGTGCTGAAAC
>MU132320.1:11938-37521 GCA_015039395.1 Ceratobasidium sp. AG-I | reverse complement strand
TATATTGTACATTACAATACACATTATATTGGAAAGCAAGAAGTATATAGAAACTAGTCCGAAAACGAACGAAAACACAAAACTCCTCAACTCATCTGCAAAACAAACCGGTCCGCCCAATGCTTCAAAATCCCCAATCCGTCCCTATTCACATCCCACGTCTTGGGTTCCCGCACAACGATAGCACTATGCGAGTTCCGCGCCCACGGAAAGTACACCACTACTTTCTTGAGCTGAGGTATCGAGTTGAGCGAGGCGATCATCTTGTGGTGGGAGGGTGTAAGAACAGGTTGAGGTCCCTCGTCGGTAGATTTGGGTTTCGTCTGGGTGCTCGATTGGTGGGAGGGTTCTTGGGATTGGAGAGGTTCGACGGCGGTAGGTTTCGGAGTAGGTGCAGGCGTAGGAAGAGACGCCACACTACTCTTCACATCCTCTCCGCCATCCCCAGCAACCTTCACACCGACCTCCTTCAGCGCAATAGCCCCACCACCTTCCTCTAACGTACTCTCCTCGCTCGAATCCACAACCTCCGCCATCGCCTTCTCCATCTTCCTCAACATCGCGCTCAAACTCGTCTCCGCCATGATCGACTTTTCGATTTCCCGGAGCCGTTTACGAGACACGCCAGATTCGCGGTGAAGTCGCGTGACGAGATACGACAACATCACAGGGAAGAAAACTGGTGTAACCATATAAAAGAGCTTCATCCGCCCAAAATCTATTAGCAAAACGACAAGGGTAGAACAAAGTGTTGTGTGACGTACGAGGTTCAACGGGAAACGGAAGTTCAAGAACGGAGGTGTCCACGGCCGACCTGTCCTGTACCTCGAAGGACGATACCACGGAATCGCATCCCGTTTTGCGCGACGCTCGATCTCGAGTTCGTGCGGAGGAACTGGTTCACCTTCAGGTGCTTCGTAGAATGATTCGATGACGTGTCTGTAGTTGGGGTCTATTTTTCTGTGGGAGGAAGGAAGTATCAGCAGGAGAAGGTATGAGAAGAGGGAGGAGAAAGCGTACATGACTAGACGTGAGGTTTTGGATTCACTGGTTGCGAAGTGATCGTGTGGTTCGATGAGAGCGGTGCAGTAGGGCACAGTGATATCGTACTATTTCGGCAATCATAATGAGGACCCCGCCAAAATACTGAAGGAGCAAATACGCACCACCGCATTCCCATAAATAGTCATATTAGGAAACGACACGAGCGCCTTGAAGAACACCGTATCTAGAAGCCCGTTAGTCAAAGCGTATACCGGGCGAAGTCTAGATGGCGTACCTTTATCACTCATAACCTCCAACAACGGCCGCCCTTCTTTATCATCAGGCGACCAAACATCGCTATCCGTACCATAGAATTGTTTCCCGGTGCGAGATAACATAGTAGGACCGAGTTTGCCCGCGATAGAGCCGAAAAAGCCTTCGGAGTGGAGAGTTCCGAGGTGAGGAGTTGCGAACGTTGTGAAGTTTACGGGCTCGACTGTGCGGAAGAATCCGCGTTGGTATAGAATGCTGATGACATAAAGTTAGACTAAGTGAAGGATAGGCAAGAGATGGGGACTTACCCAATGGCATAGCGGGAGATAAGACCTCCAAGACTGTATCCCACAATCGAGAACTTGGTCACTTTCTTCACGCCGTCTTTCTCTAGCTTCTCCACCATACCGTATATCTACACAAAAAAGCGTCAGTCACCAACCTCACAGTACAACTACCACTTTGCTCACCTCTTTCACAGCCCGCTCGGCACACCAATCAATCCCATCATACGTAAACGACTCGGAGTTCGTCTCAAGCACTAAAGTCGCTAGCTCAGTTTCGCCTGTATTGTCGGCAAATTTGTCCTTGATTGTCTGTTGTAGGACCGCGAGATGTGATGGGTTCCCCCACATTCCATGCACGCAAGCCAGAAAGTGGACGTCCTTGGGCGTTGAAGCCGAGTCCGAGGTTGGGGTATTCATGGCGATAAAAAAAAAACTCAGCCCAGTTTGTTGAGATACTCAAGTACGTGCAAAGTAGAGGAAAGTAGGAGACCAGGTAGGTATCAGGGAGAGCAAAAAACGTGAAGCGAGATAGCAGGACGGCTGCATATTTAAATATCAGAGAACGTGGCCGAGGCCGAGGCGACGCGTGCGTTGGTGATAACCTCCGCGCTGACTAATGATGACCTATCCACCGCGCTTCACAGCCTCCACAGCCTCAGGGCGGAGATTAGAGTGCCGAAAAAAGGTCAAAACAATTCAAGGCACGATTAGCGTCCTGGGTGTATATTAATTAGGTTGATTTATGAAACCACTCTTGTTCAACAAAATGTTACTTTGTTATGTTTGTCGCCGCGTTGTGTTCGGCGACCTCAAGATCGGCTTGCGAGCAGCCCGAGACGATCCTCGATCGCCGATTGGCCAGCGGAGGTGACGTCGATAGAAGTCAATGGACAACGATGAGAGGCTCATGATCGAAGGCACGCAGACAACCATATGTATAGCAATCTATCCTCAACATCTTACTGTAATTGTTCAAGTCAGCTCCCCGAGTTATCAATTTTTACGGCTGTTTAATATGGCATTTACAACACTTTTCAACTGAGGTGGAGGCATTACATACTTGACTACGTGTTACATGTAACCGTTGCATTATCGCATTTGAGGGATTCATTGGGCCATAGCACATTGTTTTGTTCTTTTGCAGATGACAATAACCACCGAATAGCCTTTCAACCCGCATTCCAGCTCGCATATTTGTTCTAGATGTATATGACTACATCGACTATAGCTTTTACCAAACTATTTTATCACTTCAACAACGAAACATTCACGACCACCGTATCCCAAACACCCACATCCGCGACTGAGCCGACAGAAATCCGCGACCTCTTCTTCTGGAACGGACTCTCTTGTATCATATGCGCCATGTCAACCCAATGAGTAGACACAAATAGCACAAAGAAACCTAGTTCGCGGGAGGAATTACTGCTCATCTCAACTTGGAATGGGTCTAACCCACTCGATCCGTATCCTATAGGGAGCTCTCCGTCTATCTTGACGAGGGGTGGGCTAGTCGTGTGTCCGGGTGGTCCATAAAGACAACCAATGCTGTAGTCCTCTAGATCATAATACAAGACGTAAGGGAAAAGATCCTTATTCGAGGTGTTGCTGAGCTTTATCCCATATCGCTTCTTGGAGTCCGCCTGCAGCTTAGCTGTTGCTCCTGTTGCTAGGCTGTCCCCAAATATATTCACTGGGTTCTCTTCGGGTACGTAAATGCGCGGGCCCCATCCGCTGGAGCTATCGGCTGAAGGCTTGAGCTCGAATAGCTTCATATCCACTTGTCCTCGAAGCGGTTGGTCGTTATTTTTCCGGCGCAGGTAGAAGTGAAAGCGAATCACCGCTGCCAGTATCTGGGTGAGTGTTTCAACGCCATCTTCTGACTTCAGGATCTTGGTCGACGCCTCTACAGGAAGTACCCCAACCTGCGAGTGGAGTTCAGCTCCGTCTGGAATGGGGTTGAGAACGAGATCCGAGGTCTCCTTAATACGCGTCCAAACCACGTTGATTGGCAATGAGGAAAGGTTGTCAAAGACTTTCTCCCATATCGGCCCGAACTTTGGTCGCTCAGTGATCAGGATTCGCACTCCGTTAGGGTAATCATTGAATTTGGTAACCTGAGCATAGGCATTGGAGGGAATCTCGACGACTTGTCCCGCTTCTAAAGCACCTAGGATCGCCTTGGTTGGACCAACGTTCTTGGCAACGAGTCGGGCTACTGGGGCTGAACCTGGTGTCATGTTCGCCGGATAAACAGCGAACTCTGTGCCAACTACAATCCCCATGGGATCTCCTGCCTCAACAAGATACCGGCCCTGGCCAACATCTGAGATTCGCAGCATGCTTTTGGATAGTGCGAATTCGGTACGGAATAGGATTCGACCTTGGTTGCCTCCTTCACATTGAGGTGTCTGAGACTCGTTTTGCTGGCGCTTCCGAGTGGCACGCGCCTCTGAATCGCGTTTGGAGATGTGGGATTTGACGTCGTTCACTACACGGTACATGAGTCCCGAGTAACTTGTTGTGCCAAGTTCGCAGTCACGAAGTGCCTGCAGCAGGTAGAGAGTGAACAGCCCTGTGGTGACTTCCGTTTGTGTAGCAGGGTTGACCCATGGACATTCCAGCGCTTGTTCGTTACTCCGGCATGCAGCGAGTAGCGTGTGTGTCCCCGCGATTGGAGTAAACACCCCGCGCTTTATTGTACTGCGCGATTGCGTAGCTTCTAGAGGTATTTCATTAAACAAAGCCTTGACTAGTTCGTCGTCGAGTGTAGAAGGTGGCGCTACGTCAACGTGGGAGAAACGCGCCTTAGCCTCCCCCCTGGTGCCGCTTCCTGAAAAGCAAGAATCCAAGATGACAGTCTAGCAAATACCGCTCGTATGAGTTTATAACCTAAGCGCCTAAAGTGTGCTATACCTACAATGTTATCTCCTTTTACCTGATGCAGCTTGTAAATTAACGCTCCGAGCGTTCTATCGGGAATTCCATGTACGAATTTCTTGCGTTCCGCAGGGGGTCCATCGTGCAGGTCGGACCAGCTCGCGTCGTGTGGCAAGATCATCTCGCACTTGCCATCACTGGAATGCCATTCTGCCGGAGCCTCGACACTATCCCCATGGCCTATCAATTGCATCAGCTCTAGAAATGAACCCAATTCTCAGTTGCGCTTACCCGCAAAGTAGATCACAATCGGGTCGGAGTGTTTGATGTTTGGATTATTGATCAAATGCGAACAAAACGAGTCGATGATTCCCTGCCGAGTCGCCTGCTCGTTCAACAAACACAACATTTGTGTCCGAGGAACAGACAAGTTGTGCTTCAGATAAGTGAAAATTGACATCGCGTCCGTCACGCAGCCTCCCAGGTCGCGTCCGGGAGATTTATATTCATTGATGCCAATTATGAGCGCATGTAACCGTGGAATCGCTATACATGATTCAGGCATTATGTTTGAAGAATTAAGAAGATGCGAGTAGATGGTGGTGTGTTTAGAGCGAGGGGTATTGTGATGGCTGGGCCTTGTGAGCGCCCACTGGCCCTGCTAATATAGCACTGATGCTGTGCCACACAACATGTGCAAACAGATGGGCTTGCCTGAATAGGACCAGTGATGTTCAGGTTGAAAACTCTGGCGCACGGAGCTAACTCATAGAATTGTCTAGGGTATTTCAAGAACTTTCTAGGGTATTGTGCATCCTTCTTTTAGTGGTTTGCAATCGAATTTGCGAAGCTCCCGAAATGCGACGCTTTGCTTCAGAGACAACGATTTCACTTTGCACATGTCTGTAGGAACCAGGTATGCCGAATCAACCAGGTATCGCAGGTTCTGTATTGTTGACATTTGCAAAAATTCTTGCCAGCGCTAACCTTCCGTCAAAACGCTCGAAAATACCCCGGACGGGCGCGAGCTGCGACGCACATAAAACAATGCGTAGCTGAATTAGAGCTGTAGGTTGATGATATTCACGTATCAGCAGAGGGCACCACACGGTTTAAAACTGAAATGGAGTACACCTTATAAACGACACTGTGACCAGTGTGGGATGTCTCTTGTGCTCTGCATGGCTATTTGGGCATGTAGAATGGCGCAAAATGGCTTCTTCCAAGTTTGCCGAGAGCACTATGCTGAACTGGCGCGGAAAACCGATCGTATGAGCGCATATAAGCACAATTATCTGAGAGACAGGGGCTAAACGCCCAAACCACATGCTTATTCCACAGAGCGACCCGCGGATGCATTGATGAGATATAATCTGAACTCCTTCTGGTAGAAAAATGAGCAGGGTTTCACCCATTCGACAGTGCAAGCTACTGCAAGGCGCCGATTCTCCTGAGACTGTCACATTGATACTTCTGATATCGCTTAGTTTCGTCGCGATACCCTGGGTAAACTTGGAATACGCCTTTCTGGGCCATTCTAAATGCTCAAATAGCCTTGCAGAGCACGTGAGAGATCCCACACTGGTCACAGTGTCGTTTATAAGGTGTGCTCCATTTCATTTTTAATCCGTGTGGTGCCCTCTGCTGATACGTGAAGATCACCAACCTACAACTCTAATGCAGCTACGCATTGTTTTGTGTGCGTTGCAGCTGGCGCCCGTCCGGGGTATTTTCGAGCGTGTTGACGGAAGTTTAGCAGCGGCAAGGATTTTTGTAAATGACAATAAGTACGCGCACATATGGCAACGTCAATAGCGCAAATAGATAGACTGGTGAGCCGCGCACCCATTTTTACCCTGCGTGGGTAAACTCTTGCAGCGAGTTTGCATCTCCATCTCCCCAGAGTGATGTTTTCGAGGTCCAATAGTGCCAATAACCTTCGACGAATACCCCAGCAAGATTGTTAAAATGGGGCCGCAATCGCCGGTCGAGCGCGCGAGGATATTCCGATTTCCCATCCGGGTCGCTACCTCCTCCAAACAGATGAATGTATATTTTACCACCACGGGCGCGCTCAAGCCAAAGCTGTAGAGTATGCATATTTCGTTTCTCACACTTCCTGTACAAGCGTCGTTGGAGTTGGTGGTGGCCAATACCTGATTTTCATCTGGCCTACCACGACCGCCATGACTTTGCAACACGTTATTATCTACTGACTTGCTGACGGGGTCATGTCAATGTTGCAGTCGCCGTGTAGATATCGTAGATAAGTCAAATATAAATAAAGATAGAGCACGTGACTACATGACCCTGACCACGTTGTTTGGGTTTTTTTTTTTTTTTTTGAATGAATTTATAGAGCGCTACACGAATACAAAGTCCGAACCGCGCTATGGAGGAGACATTAGACAGAGAGAGGTTTTGTACGGAGTTGACAGAGGGGCGGGGTGGTGGCGGGCGGGTATACAAATAGTAAAGAGAGGTACCGGGTACCGAGCGTAGATACGACGAGACATGAGAGGGCAAGCCAGTGGCCAAATAAGTTAGATAAAGTAAAGTATAAATAGCAAGAGGAGACCGTAGGAGGAAGACACGCAAAGAACAGAGGTCATTTAGAGAAAGCAGAAGATTTTGAAAGGAAGTCCGCCAATGCCCGAAGGCCTTTGACCGAGCCGAAAATGTCTTTTAGTAGTAGGTATTTTGATACTTTCCTCAAGTGCATCCTGGGTACGTCGAGCTTCGGACAGTCCAGAAGGAGATGCCTTGACGTTTGTAACGGGGAGCCTTCGCACTGGCATCCAACCTCCTCAGAGGGGACGAATCGGGAGTAGTATTCGCCAAAGAAACCATGGCCGATGATGACCTGAATTAGACGTGTGTGAATTGACCTTGGGCCGAGGTATGATTTGTGGAAACGGTTGAGGCGTAATGTTGGTGGAGTCGTTATGTGCGCTTGTACGTGGTGCGAGTGAGGTTCTGATGCCCAGTGTTTTCCCCAGTCTGCTCTAAGTCTCTTCGTCGCTCGCGCCTTAGCCCAAGTGACCGTTCGATTGAATACCGGTTTCGGCTCGATCCTTCCTCCTTCCTCGGCTGCCTTATCCGCCCTTTCGTTTCCGTCAATGCCTTTGTGTCCTGGGACCCAGTGTAGTTCGACGCGTACTCGTTGGTAGTTTGACAAGACAGAATCGATAGCGTTTCTGAATATGATCGAGGCGTATTGAGCTGGGTGTGGTTTGAGACTGGTGATTTCTTGGATTGCGGCTAGGTTGTCTGCACAGAAGACTATTCGTATTGGGGCGATTTGGGCGTATCTCGAGGCTACTTCCTTGGCTGCCAAGGCAAGACCTAGCATTTCAGCGTCGTAGACTTCTGCCCTGGGTCCTAAGCCTATTGAGCTTCGAGTTAGTTCCTTCCCTAGCCGATCGATTACAAAACCTGCTCCGACTCTGCGACCTCCCCGGACGACGCGCCTAGACCCGTCTGTATAGCACACATAAGAGCCGTCGCGAGCGGATGCTCCGATCCGACCGAGTACTTGTTTGACATAAGCCTTACGTTCGTCCGAGGAAGCCGTGCGAGCCGGGGCGTTTATGGTGATGCGATCTCCCCAGGGATGTGGGTGATCCCATGGGGCGGCTAGGTAGGGTACACAGAACTCTGCATTCGGCTGAGACATGGACGCCAGTTCATAGATCGGTGACAGATGCGATGGTAGGTCTGGTGGTGGGTGCGGCGCAGAGGGGTCGTGCGTGTCCCAAGGTCGCGGAAGGCGCCTTGCCATTTCGGATTTTGTTGGTAACGAACGTAGACGTACAGCAGTGTTTTCGGCAAGTCTTTTCAGAGTGAAGGGAATGGGTGGGATTGAGGCAACGTGCTCCATAGCAGTGATTGGCGCGGTACGGAAAACTCCGAGTATCCAACGTAGGCAGTCGTTTTGAGCTCGTATAATAGGTTGGAGGACAACTTTGGGGCACGAGGTGTAGAGCGCGTGTCCATACGTGAGGACGGGTATGATGCAACTTTTGTAGAGTAGTCTGGCGTGGTATGTCCTGAGTCCACTTGTTGAGTTGGCTAGCATCTTGAGGGTCGCGAGGATGGCTTTTCCTTTGATGGCCATTTTCTTGGTGTGCTCCTTGAACTCCAGCCTGCGGTCGATGAAGAATCCCAGCCAACGAATGAAGGCCGAAGCCAGGACTGTGTGTCGTTCGTTTCGGAGCTCGATGTGAAGATTTGGGTTGTTGGACAGATCGGATTTCTTTGCTGCGAGATGGAGAAGATCGCATTTGGATAGTTCGAATTTGAGCCCTAGCTTCGACAAACACTCGTCTGCCGCTTCCGCCGCCATCTCCAGTAATAACGTATTGGACTCGTAAGAGTTTGAGGTCGCTAGAATGGAGAAATCGTCAATGTACGCTCGCACGGTTACATTATCGATCGCGTTACAGGCCATCATGACAGGGGACGAATAGATGGAGGAGAGAACTGGTGAGAGCGGTGAGCCTTGCGGCACTCCTACTCCTCCAAGAGGTCTGCTAGGACCGATTTGATCATTAATACGAAATGCAACCGTGCGGTCAGTAAGATACGATTGTAGCCATGCGCAGATCTCTTTTGAGAAACCCAGTCGACGAACCGAGAAGATCATACGCTCGTGGTTGATATTGTCAAAATAGCCCTGGATATCTAGAGTGAGGAGCGAAGCTTTCTGGCGGTCTCTCCACGCTGTCCTAATGTCGTGCGTCAGGACTAATCCTGCGTCGATGCATGATGTCCCGTCCCTGCCGCCGAATTGGGTGTATGGGATAAGTTCGTATCTGCCTATTTCATACAGTAAGCGGTTAGTAATGACTTTTTCTAGCAGTTTCGAGAGGCATTCTAGGAGTGAAATTGGACGATACGCTTTGGGTTCCGACATGTCCGGTTTGTTTGGCTTCGGGAGTACTGCTACTATCGCGTGTTTTAGGCTCTTGGGGTGGTATCCGAGGGTTAGGCAGGCGTTGTACAGGTCCGTGATCTTTTCCGGGTATTCCTGGAAGAACCATCTCAACAGGCGGTAGTTGGAACCGTGTGCTCCCGGTGCCGACGTGTTCGAGCAGGTGGTGAGGGCGGTTTGAATTTCAGCGGTCGTGATGAGGGCGTGCTGGCGTTGCGTCTTGTTCGGAAGGCCTAGGGGTTCTCTTGATACCGTTGGGCGCGTGCCTTGCGGGAATATTGTGCTGTGGAATGCCTCCGATTGTCCCACCAAGTCAGTAGTAAAACTGTCTTGGAAGCGAAGGGGGGGAATCTTCTTCTTTCTCTTACCAGACGACCATTCCCTTAGTCTCCATATCTCGTCGGTGGTGGCTTCCGCACATATTCGGCTTGCGAATGACTTTTTCGCCGAACGGATGGCTCCCAATAATCTGCCTTTGAGTTCCAATTTTCTGTCAGTATCCATCTTGTCGCACTCATCAAGTTCTATCGCCCTTGCGGCGCACTCATCCGTCCACCAAAGGGCTTTTGGGGGTCGCTTCCCCACCTTTACTCTCTTCATGGCCTTCCGGGTGGCGTTTGACATTGCTAGGAGGATTAGCGAAGCTCCGTCGTCGCAGTCCGTTGTGTCTTCGTATCTGTCTGGAATGGGCATTGTGTTGATTTCCTCTTGTAGCGCTTGTATCCATTCGCCCTTCCGTGACTCTTCTATCGCAAATCTGTACACTGGGGGATCGATGGATTTGTTAGCTTTAGCGGGTACGTGTATTGCCCACTTTATTGCTTGGTGGTCCGATCCCAGCGAATGGATCGCGGAGCATTCCCAGTCTTGTACCCAGTCCTGGTCGAAGGCTGCGTAATTCGCCAGAGTAAGGTCGATTACTGAATCGCGCTGAGAGCCTCTGCCTATTCTTGTCGGGACGTCGGGTGTGTTCAGGATTGTGACTTCGTTCGATTCTATCCATTCCGCTAGGTCTTCTGCGTGTCGGGACGAGGGTGAGTTTCTCCTGTCGCTCAGAGACCAAAGTTTGTGATGGAGATTGAAGTCGCCCGCAATTGTCGAGGGGATCGAGGGGTCGTGGGGGTGATCTATAATGATATCAAGCGCTTCGTGTGAGTTTGTCCCATGAATATAAATATTAGTAATGGTAAAAGCATTTCCATAAATAATGAGATCGAGAGCTAGGATGTTTCTATGCGTGGGGTAGATAGTGGATATGTTCGCCTTGAGCGACTTGACTCCTCTACGTAAATACGTGGCGACTCCCGGGCCTGCTTTGTCCTGCTTGATTGGAGGCGTGAAGCACTCCCATCTCGCCGACTTGACAGTGCCGTAGACGTCAGTTTGTGGGTCATTAACAGAAGGGGTGGTACCTATCCGGCCCCACCAGGGGTCCTGGAAAAGGACCATGTCGTAATGGTCGTAGTATTCGTTTAGGGCCGCTTGCATGCGGATGTTCGATCCCGCTGCGTTCAGTTGGAGTACTCGACATGGCTTAGTTAGCATCATCGGTCATGTCGTTCGTGTTGATCGGGTTGAGGGCGTTGGCCAAGGGGGTTCGGTAGTTTGCCTTTTTGGGGCATTTTGCGTCCAGTGCTGGGTGGGGGCCTCCGCAGTTCGCGCATTTGGTGGGGTGTGGGCAGGGTTCCGTGTTCATCGTGCGTTCGTCTTGGCATTTCTTACATTTCTCTTTGTGCTGAGTCGTGTCGTGGGTGAGTCCGCAGTGGTCGCATCGGGCGGAGGCCTTGCACTTTTCCGTCAAATGGTCGAGGCGTAGACATTTGTTGCACTGTTGGAGCAGGAGTTTGTCGTTCCATTTCCGCATCTTTACCACCGCGCCAAACATGCATACTCGGAGCTTGAGGAGCTTCGTTGCAATGGAACCGTCTGGGTCTTCGAAGGATATAGAAAAGGACGAGTAATGTTTGTTAGTTATTTCCGGGTCTGTGAGCCATTTTGGTTCTTGAGTAATGGAGAGGGTACGTAGCGGCTCATTTGAATGGAATAGTTCTTCCAGTAAGTCCTTCCTAGACCACGCTTCTCCTCCTCGGGCAACGTCAGTGTAGACATGGTTAAAGATGACTTTTGACCACGAAACATCTCGGGCGAAGACGCATTCTTTGGGGAAGTTTAAGCGCTCACAGAATCTCTCTTTTAGCTTGAGTATGGTTTTGACGTCTGTGCTCGGGGGGAAGGATACAGCAAGGTTCCCCAGCTTGTTCCATCCGTTCCAGAAGCAGACGGGTTCAGACCTTGGGTATTCCTTCTTGATGACTTCTTCGATTGCTTTCTTGACGCGTATGGCGGTGTACGTCTTTCGCAACTCCGGGTCGGGGCCTTTCCCTTGGAATCGGAACATAAATCTCTTCTCGCCGTGTCTGCTGCGTACGTTGTCGGTAACTTCTGGTAGGGCGTCGGTAATCTTCTGGGCAAGTGTTTTCTTTTCGTTTGTGGGATTGGTCGCGTTCTGAGTTTGCGTTGGTGTTGGTGCCGGTTTCGCAACTATTTGCGCCAAAGTCTTTCTGCTCCCCTCGTTCGGACGTGTGGTTCGGTTGGGCTGGTTCTGGTGAGACGTGTTTTGGCGAGTTTCGGGTGGTTTTTCGTTGCGCTCTACAGTTCTTCCCGTGCCTTCGAGTCGCGCGAGTCGGGAGTCCATGGCGTCTTGTTTCCCGCTTATTGCCCTAAGTTGTTCCAATATTATACTCAGTGTGGGGTCAGCGTTAGAAGCGTTAGTGTTTTCTTGGGTGTTAGGGACGGTACCGTGCTGGGTCCCCTCTACTCCGTATGGGTATTGTTGGTAGAATAGGTTGGGTGGGGCGTGCATCGACTGTTGCGAGCCAAAACCAAAGCCCGTTTGTTTCGGGTCCTCCTGTCCTCTTTCGCCTCCTTCTTCTCCTATTTCCATTTCTTCATGTTCTTCGTGTGTTTCTGGCTGGGGCGTGAATTCGTATTGTAGTTGGTCCAGTTTCTGATAAAATCGTTCTGCTTGTGTGATGAATCGGGAGATCGCATTTAGGTATGACTGCCTGTGCGAGTGGCCTGGGGTTCGTAGGCATGTTTCGATGTTGTCAAAGAAGGTGTTGAAAAACGTTTCGATTAGGTCGTCAGCAACTAGTTCGTCTTCGTTTCCGGTACTCTTGTAATCCGAGATCGATCGGAGGCAGTTTCGTAGGACAGTCGAGACTGATTCTCCGTCTGAGGCTGGGAATTGCGTGAGTTTGTCGATTAGGTCTGGTCTGTCGAGTGTCGCGCGAGTTCTTTTCCGTGGGCGGATGGGGGAGTCTTCGCGTCCTAATCTGATCGGAGAAATCGAGTATGAGCGGTGCGTGTAGCCGTCTGCGTTTTGTCTTGTGCGTCCCCTTTCTCGTAGAGGGGTCGGGGAACCCGGTTGGCTTAGTGGCAGTGGGGCTAGTGAGATTCGTTCGTTGCGGAGCTTTGATCGGGGCGTGATTTCTTCTGCTGGGGTCCCTTGGTAACCTATAACAGAGGGATTGGAGTCAGTGAAGTACTGGGACGGGAGTGTTCCTTCTATGGAGCTGTTCCCAATAGGTGAAAATTGAATTATAGGCGAGTGTCGGGGGATGGGATTAATTGGCGGGGGGAGGTCGGGTAGGTCCGTAAAGGAGGAGATAGAGTCTTGGGTTTCGGGGACCAGGGTTACCCCTTGAAATTCGTTGCTAAAGGTTTTTCGTCTGGGTAGGTGAGGGAGGGCGCGGATTGGTGAGTCGTGCTGGTTTGACGAGGAAGCACTTGAGCGGGAAGTGGAAGAAGCAGAAGATGAAGACCTAGGTGTCAAGCTTCGATCTGGCGGTTTTTCGTACGGTTTGGATGGGATATCCGCCCGTAGAATTTGTGACAGGTCGCTGCGTATTGGTCCCGAGTCGCTACCCTGGGGTGCGTTATTCGGTGTAGACATGGTGGTCGTCACGTGCCACGTTGTTTGGGTACCTGGGACATCGTTTAGCGTCCGGTCCCCCACTCCGCCTCTAAGGAATGGACATTGTACCCGCGCCAAGAGTTATTGTGGTCGAATTTCGTAAGTGATACACAGGTGCTAAAACAGCCGAGAGCTAAGTGTTCTCTGGCTTAGAATCAGAGAGAGATTTGTAGTTTGCGTTTTGCATTTCCTTCCGTCCGCCAAAAGTGACATTACCCACCCGCTAGGAAAGGAGACCTTCGTTTTGGGGGTTTCCGCGGGGCGGCATGTCTTGAACATGCATGTATATTGCCGGACGTGCTCCCACCTTCAGTTTTGGATCGAATGCTCGGGCACAGTGCGAACTTCTACCTTACTGCCTATGATCAGTCTGACAATCACACACTCTCAGAAAATCCTTACGTTCCAAACGTCGAGGCCGCATATGAGTTTGTGGTGAGGAACTATCGAGCTGGGGACTATGTTGTGTGAGTTTTAGAGGACAAATTCCAGTCCGTTACTCACCTATCGGCTGTTATACCGTCCAGAATGCTCGATGCAGAGTTTGATCCCTCAACTACTAGTGAGATGGCAGTACGCAAAATACGACATGCCGCAATCCGCCAGCTCGCAAAAGCTTTGGTATGCGTACTACCATGTACTCAGCACTCAAAATGACCCCAAAGTAGGACACAGGCACCTTCCACAAGTCTCGACGCGACTTAGCTGGCGGGAGGATACCGATCAAGTAAGCGCAAACAGCCTCAAACGTCAGAGTTGGCTAACCAGAGCTGCGTCCTTCAGATGTATATTCCTTCGCTGTGAGTAAACTGGTCTACGTACTGCCCACTGTTTACGACGGTTGCTGGTAAAGTTACGTGTGAAGATCCATTAGGGTGGTCGGGAGTAGATCAACTCTTGTTGGGGTTAGTTACATTCGCTGGTGACGAAGATTTTACTGAAGATATGATGTTCATATAGCTTACCTTCCACCGTTGAGAACTTTCTCTGCTTTGACGGGCACATAAGTGGCGGCTATAGTGCTTACGCTATCGAACGGGGCTCGCTGGGACGGATCAATCGAAAAGAGGTGCGCACCGTTAGCTATGCGCAAAGCACCACCATAAAAAAAGTAATACTCGCAGTCTTGGCACGGTTCGATAATTTACCTTCCAACATATTATTGGGTCGTGGCACGTCATTTTCGTATTGGTAGTGATTGCATCACTGCGTCTCAACTGACGCTCCCTTAATAGCTTCAAACAACCCATATCATACAATACGACCCCGCCGTCTTGGTACATGCTCAATTTGGTCGAGGGGAATTGTTCAGCACGGCAATCTACCCCAACTGCACAAAGCGCCGGCGCGGGCTGCCGTCTGATGACGCGATTCCAACTGGGGGACAACTCGTGCGGATGGCATATGTTGACTGGAATACTTACGGTGGCTCATTGAGGGCGCTGGTCTGGTCCTCTCAGAGCTTTGCGGAAGGTGAATATGACGATGTATGCAGTGCACCACTGTATGGGCCACGGCCTTCGTGATATATCCTGAAGCACTCCGTTATACTATGAATGCATTTGTAGTTTATGTGAGTTGTTACCATTGGCTGTCCCGTGTCTTGGCTAGGGAGTATCGGCCATTGTCTAGGGCCTTGTATCTCTAGTCGGAAGCATGGAAATTAAAATTTACGGCATCGATAGCAGTCCCATGAGAGAGATTATCACTAGCCGGGTTTAGGGGTTGTGAAAGAGCTACTTTTGTTGTTCAAGGGAGGGTTTGAACGATATGGTCAAGCTTTTGTCGAGAGCTGTTCTAGTCTTCAAGTATAGTTGAGAGATTCGCCTTAGTGGGCATGATGGACCAGACTGATCAGCTTTGCAAAAGATAAAATGTACATCAGTTTGTCTCAAGGAGGTGAGAAAATGCGCCGCAGAAGCGAGCATTTTCGAAAGTTCATCAGGCTCAGCACCAGCGCAAGGGCCAGAGTGACGACACAACCAGCAAACGTCATAGCTCGACGAACGAAGGCTGACTCAGTATTGGCTTTTATACGCATACACCCATTCTTTACCAAGCAATTCAAGTTGAAGGTGATTCATGTGAACAATGGCCTAGAAGTCTATGGTCAGGGGGAGATACCGAGCTTGTATGGCTGTGCGCTCTACCAAGCAAACACAAATGTAAACAGAAAACGAGAAGGGCATATAAACTGTAAGGTATAAGTCTCAAGTAATTCTACACGTCCTTATGATGCTAGTGCGTCGTTGAGCACCAATCGGGTTCAGTCTCATCTCGTTTAGAGTACCTTGGTATATGAGGTAATATGCCATAGTCCGGTTTCGTGATGTAAACATCTGTTAGATACATCATTGACTGTTCGTTTCTGCCTGACAGGCAACGTCTGATGAGCCCTGATGAGCCATATATATGCCTGGCGCCACCGTGTATGTTGCATCAGCGCGTATAATAGCGCAACCTCCTGTTATTTTTGAACAGTCAATGATATGAGCCCATCAGGCATAGCCTGGTTTCGTGATGTCACTACGGGGATTGGTGCCCTATATGCATATGCTGCACATCGAAAACTCAGCCAGAAAAACGTAAGAAAACGCTGCAGCTGCCCATGGGCACGTGCAGCGTATGAAAGAAAAAACATATCACGCGTTTACGACGACAGAAGCTTGTGCATGAATATGGTATCTCTCCCGGATTAGGAAAGGGAGGAAGGGCTTACGGGTGTCAGCCTCTTATACATCACTCTCTGGCGAGGTCCTCGGTGACATCGTTGAGCCTTCTTTTGACCCGTTATGGCAATTTCTACTTTTCTTACACTCCAAAAACACTAAGCCCTTGCCATATCTCACATTCAAATGGTAAAGGAGTCGATCAATTCTACAAAGGTATCAAAAATCAATCCATACATAAATGCCAATTCTGATCAAGCAGCTCATTCAGTTGAGGCACGATTCTCACACGCTCGATTGTGGGTTCCAGCCACTGTAGTGTGTCATCTGGGAGATACCACAGAGAGCAATTTCCAAATGTCAGGCTCTTTAGCGAGTGAGCTTCGGCCAGAGCCTTGACGACATCTTTGGACACGTTCCCGTTTAACAAGTATAACGACCGGAGTTCGGGGCGCACCGCCAAGCGCGGATTGGTAGGGAGCGTCATGGACTCCAGGGCAGTATTGCTTCCGTCGCGTTGCAAGTCGAGGATGAGGACGCGAAGGTTGGTTGCATGGGTTAAGAATGGAGTAATATTGTAATTGTACATCCTGATAAAAAGTCTGGTGACGTTTGCCCGAGTAAGAAGTGATTGTATCGCACTAACGCAATCTTCGGTGCATATGTCTGGTGTGTAAAATTTAACACTCAGCTCCATTTGCCCGAAGGATAGCATAGGTAGTAGTGTGGCTATCCCATCTTCTTTTATATCTGTTATATCGAGAAGTTCAAGCGACTTCAGAAGGACAGGACCGGAATGATACTCCTCGGACTTTAGTCTAGCCCACCCATGAAGCCCAAACACGCGTAAGTCCGGGCAAGCGGAGAGAACATCAAGTAGCTGACACATGGTTGGAAAGTCTTCCCAAGCCAAGAAGCCAAGTCGCAGGTCAACAAGATTACTGTATATATGACTGTCCCAAGAGAAATGCATGGCTTGCAAGCAAAGTACGCGGAGATGTGGCAACGGCAATGGTGAGAATGCTTTGAGTTTTAAGTTGAACGACAAATAATTCCCAGCGTGGATAAACTCTTCCAGCGAGTTTGCGTCTCCCTCGCCCCAGAAGGACATGATTTTGTCCCAATCGTACCATTGGCCTTGAACGGAAACTCCGACAAGACCTCCGAGGTGGGGTCGCAATTGCCGGTCAATCGCGCGTGGATGTTCCCATCGGGCATCTACCCCATCCACTCGCCCAATCAGGTGGATGTATAGTTTAGAGTCCCGAGCGCGCTCGAGCCATAGCTGTATACGGTTTGGACGATCAATGAAGTCTGTACCACGTTTTGATTTAAACACGACGTGCGACCAGAGGTAAGGAGTGTCAAGAGCGATTGCTCGCCAACGTCCGCAAACGTGAGGCAAAGTAAATAGTGTCTCAATATCGATTTCTGGTGCTAGTGCTAGAGTCGCCGAGGTATTGCAAGGGCAACTTCCGAAAGAAACATTGTAGAATATGCGAGTGATGATCTCGGAAGGTAACCTATTGAGTGGGATTTGTGTGATCGACCTGTTTCGTATGTTAGCTAGATGGCCTCGAGCATTGTCTAGCGTCTTGAACCTCAAGTCAAAATATTGGAAGTCAAAGTATATGGTTTCAATAACGGTTTTCGCCAAGACAGCGTCGGCATCTTGGTTTGGGGATTGGGGAAGCGCTGCCGTAAGGGCCTTCGTCGTCTCAAGAAAGGTTTGAATAGCGCCGTCGAGATTTGCTCGAGAGTGGTTCCAGCTCTCAAGTATATCCGATAGCTTAGAATTGGCCTCCATGATTCGCTTGATCGGCGAGCTTTGTGAGACGGTACACGGGAGTTGGCCTCGATGAGGTTAGAAGCATCACACGGAGTGCAATTTCAAATGCTAAGCGCCAACGCACGGACCACCATGACTACAGTCTTAGCCGCCGGCAGTTGGCGAGTCTGGGCCGTCAAAGCAAGAATCAAATAAAAACGGGGCGATTCGCCACTTAGGCTGACGGGAACCGGATTGTTTTCTGTAGATAAAAACTCACAGGGAAATGTTGTTCTATTATAAATGATTTGTGGTTTGGGCAGCCGAGGCGATCTTTGGTTGTTCACTGGATGGCTGGATTAACAATGAAAAGGACGCAATTGATGACACGCAGATACCCTTCTATAGTATTCTATCCTATATCACATGCCCGATGCATTTTGTTAATTAGATATCCTGATCGAGTAACGCATTTTTGCGACCACGGCGCGGTTCGATATGGCATATAAATGGAACGGGGTGACTGAGCGTTGTCAAAGTGAGTAAAGACCCTGGGCGGGGTTTCGTGAACTGACCTGATAATATCATTGGTGTATATTTCAGCTGGTACTATATCGACTCCGTTCCTATCTTTCGCTTTTGATATGGTGAAATTTGCCAACGTGTTGCTAAACGGAGACGAGGTTTAGTCATCATCTGTGTAGCACGGAATGGCTCTCACCTGATAGATAACCACATAGATTGCTGGGCTACATGCATGCCGGGACATATTCTGCAAAATGAACTCAAATCAGCACAGTCCAAATGAATCTCAAACTGCTTCACCTTCGCCCAAATCCAAATGCATATGACTCCGGATCGGGCGGGGGGCTTTCAACCAGATAGCGTTCAGGCATAAACGACTCGGGCTCTGAATACACAGCTGGGTTGTGCAATATCTGCCTATTCAAGTAAAATATTCAATAAACACTCGGACGTCTAAATGAGAAAACACACCATGCGTTTACAACGACGGACGTATGCGCCGGAATACAGTACCTCTTCCCACCAACCACAATGTTCTCATCGTCTACGCCTATCGACCTATGTCCAACAAGGTTGAGCACTGGATGCCACCTCAACAGCTCTCGGACGAGCGCGCTGGTATATGGCAAGTTTGCGCGATCTGAGAGCCTAATAAATTCGGGAGAGTCAACGTCGGAGGGGCGTTGTTTGAGGTATTCGGTGATTTCGGCTTGAGCTTTCGCTTGGACGTCGGGGTAGAGTGTCATAGCTAGGAAGAATGATTTCACAGCAGATACAGTCGTATCGGACCCTGCACCATACAGAGAAGATGCTAACAGCTAAGTATGTATCAGTGCCTGCGAGTATATGACGGAATAGCCAAACAGTACCTTAATGTGGTGCTCCACGTCACCGTCAACTATCTCTCCGCTCTCGGGCTGTAGAAGCTTGGACGCGAATGATGTCTCGGCAGTTCCTGCAGCCTAGATGAACAAATTAGACAAATATGGTTGGTACATAAGGAAAAGTACGTTACCATCTGATTTTTGACAAAGTCGAACGTATCATTTTGATACTTGTCAATGTTTTTCTGCCAAGAGAGGATCCTCCGCTTGAACACCGCTAGAGGGAACCATGCTGGTACATGTCTTACTGCCAACCGTCAGTTTTTATTAATACTCAATTGGCTCGACTGGATGGGGCCTCACGAATCGGGAAAACCTCGACGAACCACCTCCCAGGTGCCATCCCTAGGAATACGTGGCAACCTCAACACAGTGTTTATACCACACGTAACCACGCACCATCTGAAAACGCAGCCATGACCTTCTCCGCCGCCTTTATAAGTTGATCATTAGGCGAGTCGACTTTATATCCATAAACCATCCGAATCGCAATGCTCGACGACATCCTACCCGCTAGACCCATCAGTCTTCGCTCGGCCAAATGAATAGCGATTCGCTCACAAATGGATATGTTTCATGAAGTCCTCAGGAGCCTCGACCAGTCTTTTCATGTATCTCCGAACTTCGTGCTCTTGTAGCGAGACATAGTCGAGTGCGGCGCGGTTGTTGAGCGCGCGTTGGAGGAGTGTTCGGTAGTATTTGAGTGTCGAGTTGTAAGGCATGAATATGATATCGTGGTCCCACCCGCCTCTAGATATACATTCATTACGTTATGGTAGGACTATACTATAATTTTGGAGGCAAGAACTCACAGTTTGGCGATTTGGCTGATGTAGCGATCCGAATAGTGAGCAGCCTTTTTCTCAAACAGCTCGACCGCGATTCGGGGGTCGTTGACGATGACCATCTTCTGGATGAACATACGAACAGTTACAAGAGGTCCTAAAGTCCAGTAAACGCGCCCATGAATGTCAGTTACGACTTTGTAAACCGAGCAAACAAACTCACCATATTGGTCACTGTATTTCGCAAAAGTAAGCCAAAACGCGCTCGAATTTCGAAGCTACACGAGAAATTTAGTGTGACAATCATTGAATTAGAGTCTCCTTCCATACCTCTAATGCGCTCCCAAAAATGAGATTTCCTCTCGGACCAGGCGGTAGGGGCACACTACCCGGTGCAGACCAGTACCACAACGCAAGAACGAGAACCAGTGCGCCTACAGCTCCATCAAACAGTAGCGAGGAGGACATTCAAGTTTGCGTCCGGCTGTTATCCACAAATGAAAATTCGGTGAAGGAGGAGTTGATGTTCGAACACCCGATCGGGCATGCTTCGGAGAGATATTTGTACCTAGAATTCGTCAATCAGGGCCCATTGATATCGTCAAACGCCACAGGGTCATTATTGACACTTGCGATCAAGATTAGCACCGTCCCGAGCCTGGAGTTTTGAATGGTATTAAAGTGCAAAGGAAACCCCCAAGGGATATTCAATGACATTGCCAATCCTACTTGCTACCTGTTGTTGTTTAAGATGTCACGTGAAAGTCACTATCATTACTCGCCTTCAAGGCGGTACAGAAAACATAAGTTACGAGAATTAGTCCATACACACATGCCAATTTTGATACAGCATCTTGTTCAGTTGAACCACGCTCTTCACATTTTTTACCATAGGCTCTAGTAACGGCATTATTTCCCCCATGGATTGATCGGCATAGCAAGCCCCAAACGTAAGGTTTTGAAGCGAGTGAGCTTCAACCACGGCCCGAACGACCTTTTCGGATACCCAACCATCCATCAAATACAATGAATGGAGTTTGGGGCATATTGCTGAGGGTGGATGCGTGGGCAATGTTGTGGACTTTAGAGGCACGTCGCCTGCCAAGCCACTGAAGTCGAGGATAAGAACTCGAAGGTTGCGGGCATGTAACAAGAGTGGAGCAATATGAGAAGATTCGAATACTTCGATAAAAAGCCTAGTGACGTTTGCGCTAGTAAGAAGCAATTGTAGCGCGTGAAAGCCGACTCCTTTGGATACTTCTCCGTACTCAATCTTTACACTCAGTGCCTTTTGTCCAAAAGAGAGCATGGGTAGCAGTTTGGCTATCGTGGTATCCCAAAGACCTGAGATATCGAGCATTTCAAGCGAGTTCAAGACAACAGGGATCGAGTCAAACTTCTCAGAGTCGAAGGGGCTTTTTCCGCTAAGCCCGAAGACGTGTAGATCTGGACAAGCAGAGAGAATCCCATGCAACTGACGTATAGTGGGAAAATCCTCGCCAGGCAAGAAACCAAGTCGTAGATCAACGAGGTTGTAATATATCGGACTATCCCATGGAAAATGTATAGCTTGTAGGCAAAGCACGCGGAGATGCTGGAAGGGCGGCGGCAACGGTTCTTTGAGTGGCGAGCTAACCCTTAAACTCTTTGTCGCATGGACGAACTCTTGGACCGAGTTTCCGGTGCCTTCGCCCCACAATGAAAGTAAGAGATCATCCCACCGGTAACAGTATGCATTGATGGAAAGGCCAGCAATGCTATCGCGGTAAGGGCGTAATCGCTGGATGACTACTTCTGGATCCCCAGGTGGTACTTCTGAGTTTGACCCTGCTCCAGGTATATGAATATATAGCTTAGCATGATGTGCACGCTCAAGCCATAACTGCAGGCGATTCGGCCCATCGTAAAAGTCGTTCTCGCATTGCGAATCAACCACGACGTGTGACCAGAGGGAGGGGGTATGAAGAGCAATATCTCGCCATCGTGCGCAAACATGAGGCAAAGCGAACAACGTCTTGAGATCGGGGTCTGGTGATAGAGCTAAAGCCGTCGAAGTACTACAGGAGCAGCTTTTGATAGCAATATCGTAGAATATGCGAGTGATGATCTCCGTTGGCAACCTACTGAATGGGATTTGTGTGGTCGACCTATTCCGTATCCCGGCTAGGCGGAATCGAGCATCGTCCAGAGCATTGAACCTCGAATCGAACAACTGGAAGTCAGAGTATACATCATTTATAGCAGCTTCAAGCGACACATCTTCAGTAGCCAAATCTGGAGGTTGAGAAAGGGCCACCGAGAGTTTTCTCGTAGTGTGGAGGAAGGTCTCAATGGCGTTGTCAAGGTTATGTTGAGAACTCTTCCAGTTCTCAAGAGTTTTTAATATGCTAGCAATGGCGTGCATTGCTTACCAGATTGACGAGCTTTACGAGATTGAGTGCGGTAGTTAGTTCAGAAGCTACGGGAGAGCAATTTCGAAATACGAAATACGAAAAGCTAAGCGCCAACGCACGGGCCACCGCGGCAATAGGCTTTGAGGTTGCCAGTCAACGCAATTCAAGAGACAAGGTTGATTACTCATTAGCAAAACGCCTGGCCGACAGTTAAGGCTTGTCGCGACCCCTAAATGGGAGGTGTGACTTAGAGTATTGGAATGGGGATGGTAGCTACTATGGAGCGATGGAATGTGGAGGGTGTATATACCCGAGGACTAGTTCCTTGCAATGGTGCAGAGGGACCTAGGTAGTAATGGGGGAATGTCAAGGTATTTCGACTTGAGTCTCCTCAGTCGAAATCCTGCTGTATATATAGTACTCTAATACAAATAAGAAGCGTATACTAACAATGGTACGATAGATAAAGGGATGTACAATGGTGCGATAAGAAGTTAGAAGTGTCCCGTCAGGAAAAACCCCATACTCAAATTTGCAGTTATTTGCAGTTATTTACCTATTTGCCTGTTTTACCAACCCCCCCGAATTATACACTCTTATTATACCTCTTAGGTGTCAAATTTACCCCTTGAATCGGTAAATTAGGGTAAATTCCCTACTTGGTATGGTAAATTGGCATTCATAAGAGGCAAATTTGACCCCCCTAGAGGTAAATCAGCATCACTATCAGGTAATTTGCACATCAATAGAACACATTACAATCCATATACCCACAATTTGCTCAGTTTCCGCAGCTAACCAACCGTGCACCATCTCAAAGTCATCAAATAGATAACATTCGTAGTTAGGAGTACAAGACAGAACAGTACCACACGCAGCATGCGAGGAGCATCTCGGGAGGCGTGTGCATGGCTGTGTAACACATGCTACGATAGGGAGCCATTGTGGTACCTGGACAGGACACGCAGGGTGAGGTGTAGATGGGTGAGTACAGACGGTGCGAGGAGGGAACGCGATTTCGCGTGGGGGGCATGTGGTGATGTAAGTACGGGTTACTATACTGGGACTAGGGCTAGCCTGGCATGTTGTCTGGAAGGGTGGTGTCAGTCTTATGGAGTCGAGAGTCGGCCTAGTGGCATCCAGGGTTGTGCGTCGGCTGGAGCAGTAGAGCGAGGGTTGTGTTACGAAATCCGGCGCGCTCGAGTGGCAGCTTGAGAAAGTTACTAGGGCGGGGTGTTGGGGAACAAGCATCGAACGGGATGAGGAGGGTGTCTAATAATAATCATAAAAAAAGGTCAGCGCGAGGTAGAGTCAGTAGGTGTGGCTGGGGTACTTGGCACTCGCCGTTCGTACAACTTGGAGGTACAATCTTGTGCACGCGCTTCCGTTCAAAAGTACACGCTGAATGGGGCGTGCCTAAGCGTTAGCTGAGCTGGTGTGGATGCGTGCGTACCAGAGGCAGGCTACCAGGTTGCAGTTCGCAGGAATAGCGCGGCGAGTACGACGCTCAGGCTACATACCTGTGACCACAATCATAATGTCGACGTAGCAGGGGTTAGCGTGTGTGAGCAAACGGGTGCAAAATTGAACTTACCTGTTGGGGCTGATTAGGTCGGTGTTCCCAACTCAACCGATTGGGTAGTCATCTGAGCATGGGAGCTGGCTACACGGGGTGTTAGCTAATGGTGGTGGAGGGGAAGAGGGCGGAGGTGGTCGTAGTCAAGAGGCAAAGCTGCCAAGGCTGGGCGAAAAATTGTAACCACCGGGAATCTAAGGCTGAGTGTTGCATCCGGCCACATCCGACCACCGGAACCGATCACCTCTGCCGAATACGAAGAATGGCCAACACCTGCCCATTCTTGTGTTGTACCCGACCACCCTGGCCCTCGTATACCCATCTTGCTCAGTTCTCGTCCGGTTGGGCCACTCGGGCGGGACTGAGTTCGCCCAGGTATGTAGGTTCTCATGTGACTCATCTCCCAGACGCTAACCTCTTACTCCTCTTCACGCCCAGCTCAAAAACTTCAACGCCTCGTCACGTACCTTGTCTGACACTTGACCAACGCACTGGAGCACGGGCTGGCCTACCATCTACGCGTGCACACATGTATTCGCATCCCAACTGCGTACTTCGTCCACATGTGCCTGTGACACACAGCACAACCGTTTGCGGTCTATAGCGTACGTCCTTCGGCTCCCCTTGCCTCCTCGCCTCGCTCCCCGCTACCAAATGCAGCAAACCTGCTTTCAACAGCTACACGCCGCCTACGCTGCCACTCCCACACAGCGACCTTTGTGCTACTCGTCCGAAAATCGCAAAACAAGCCCATGCTGTCGCAAGCGCATACGCTTTGCTTACGGCAACCCCCTAACCCTTTATCGTGTGCAACTTGCTGACTGAGTACCTCGCCTCTCTGACCGAGATCAATTACTGCTCCCCCCGACGCTGCCTCTGCTTTGCAACGCTGCTCCTGATCTTGCTTGACCGCCTCTCGCCTCGTTTAACAGTGCACAGACATCTTGTTATGCATGTAGATACATGATAAATACATAAACACTTGAATCTTTTCGTATGATCCAAGCAAGCTTGATTAGCAAAGAAAACCGTGGCATAAAACATTGGAGCAACAAATGAACTAATGATTGGGTAATTTGGAGATAAACAAGCTCTCGAGCGAGTGATTCGCTGCCTAAGGTGTAATGATACCCTCCAGGGGTAAATCCGAGAAAATGACGCAACCTGAGGGGCAAACGGCGCGGGAATTGACCACTCTTAGGTGAAACGGCGTTTAACGGACACGATTTGCCAAAAACTGGCAAATTTGATTTGCCGGTTTTTCCTGACGCCGTTGCTAAGCGGGAACAATAGAGACGGAATATTAGGGAAGCGATGTCTTGTCTTAGTAACTCCGAGGGAACTCCGGGGGATTAGGTAACAGGCGCCAAGATCATGTGACCTAGGAACTGTTCCGATAGGCGCCGGATAAATTTGACAATAAGGGAATAAAATCAAGGGGGTCGATCCAGGGATGCGACACTGCCCCCCCTTCTAGCGTCTCTTGGCGGAGTCACGAGCGCGTTTGAATTGGGCTTTGTGGTATTTTTTCAATTCCTCTTCTGCGTTTCCTTCTAGGTTTCCCTTAGGTTCCCAGGTATCCTCCTCAGGGCCATAGCCCTTCCATCGAACTCTGTAAAGCCAGCCATCCTTCTTTGTTCTCCTACTGCC
>MU132319.1:36227-49186 GCA_015039395.1 Ceratobasidium sp. AG-I | reverse complement strand
CCGATCCCCAAGCCTCCAGCTAAAGGTGCTGGTGCTGGTGGCCGCCGTCGCGCTGCCGACATTGCCGCGGACATGGAGGCTACCCCTGCAACTCCAGCTGTCGATACCTCGACGGGTCCCAAGCCCAAGAAGCGCCCGGTACCCGTTCCTACACCCGAGCCTGAGCCCACTGCCGGCAGCTCACACGCTGCGGGCGCTTCGGACAATGGTACCATCGGGACTAGTGAGGAGGCGAGTGCGCCTAAGGTCGGCAAGGGTGCGGCCAAGAAGAAAGTGAGCAAAGCAGCCCAGTAGCAACGCATATACTAATCTAAATGCGTGTTTCAGTCGACCAAAGCTCCCACTCAACGTTCTCGCCGCTCGACCCGCAACAAGCAGGCAGCTAGCGGATCGGATGGCGCCTAACGCACAAACCTCCGCTTGCGCATGGACAATCTTCTCGTTTTGTCTGTTTTTTTCTTTTCCTGTTCTGACCCGCAATGTTTGCGACGCCGATGTTTACGACGCTGAGGAATGGGGCTGATATTGTCTATGTTTACGTTGCTATCAAATATACATTTTTTCCACCCATACAATCAGTACAAATGATAAGAAATAGAGTCCTCGTGGAGTCCGCAAAAGGAATCCACCCGAGTCCCAAGCGCGCTTCGTAACAGTCCCGAACGTGGAGTCCAGCAAGGTCCTGTGGACTTGTTGCAGGTCCATAAGTGGACTTCCCTAGAGCACGCAGTGGCTTATTAAGAAGTCCGGAGCTGGACTTCAATAAGTCCCTGGACTGCCTCCAGGTCCGGCGATGGACCTCAATGATCATTTTTGGACTTCCCCTGCTTATGTAATCAGGCCTGATTGCTCATTTTGAAACACTCATTTGGACATCGGTCAGGTCCAAATGGGACTAATTTGAAGTCCGGTACCAGATTTCAATGAGATCCCTGCAGGGAGTTACGTCAGGTCCTGACACTTCCTATAGTGTCTGAGGCTTAACAGGTAGCTCGAACGAGAGACATACGACCCAAATCCGATTTTTGAACGTCGTGTTCCGAATGGTGAGAGGCTGGAACAACTTGGGAATAGACTTGTTCTGAGGGTACTCATCCTACGACAGGTCAGTCAATAAACGAACGAGGAGCGAGAGGGGGAGGACTTACCTTGGATAAAGGGGTACTGATGAGCGGGTCATTGACGGGGTAGTACTCCTCAACACCCGGGGCGGAAGCATTCTTGGCGATGGGAGCCGACGTAGGCGCAGGAGAAAGCTCGGACGATTCGTTTGTGCGTACAGGAGCCATGTAGAAAAGTTGATAAAAGTTGAAGTTGATTCGAGGGATGAGGAGAACTTGGTGATCTCTTCCCAGTCCTGACGAGTATCTTTTATACCCCCGCTCCAAAGCCACAGGGCTCCTCAGAACTCGACGCACGCCATAGCAGAGTCGGCATACCTACGCCACAGGAGCGCACTGAATAATACAAGCTCCCGAACCCCTGTGCGGATAGACATTTTCTCTACACAAAAGGTGAGTCATCCCACACAGGATGTACAACCGCACATATTTGTGAGGGTCTATAAACTTAGTTGACGTCACCGGCATGCGAGACAGCATTGTATAATAGGAGCGTCAGCCTCCACAAATGTACTTAGATTAGGTCTCGGCTTCTCTATGCGTAAGAGTCTGGATTATGTATGCGCTCGGTTGACATTCTTCGTATCAGTTAAGTTGCAGCTTATCGTGATGTCCAGGGACTCCAGTGACGTTTGACAGCAACCCTCGTCATTCCCAGTCATCGAGTGCCGATCATCGCTGGCCAGCGATCGTCCACCATCGCACCAGCTTTGTGTCTATTTGGTCACGAGGCGGGAGCTCGGTCCCCGCTCGATACGCTTTGCTATTATGTAATGTCTTTTTTTCTTATTCAGTGGGGCACGTCGTTTCTGAAGGTTTCGGTCTATCGATTTGTGAAGGTAGTTGACACTGTGGGAAGTGTTTAGGCCGGGGCTCGGCTGGGCTGTCTGAAACGTCGGGTGAGATAGAATGAGGTTCATGGAGTATAATATGTGTGGTGGTGAAGTGTTTCGTGGTATTTTTCGCCTTTTCACCCACCATGACGGAGGAAAGGACTTGTACGAAAAAAACGCTGCGGGGCGTTATTCGTTGGGTTGCAAAATTTGCCACTTGGACACGCTGACAAGGAGTCACGTATTATATTAGAAAACAGTCCTGTCGTTGATATTTGAGTTACATGTTCTACTATCCATACGAACTATTTTTAACCTGGAACGCGTGAGCAGAAAGTCTAGCTAAAAGACAAAACGTTGATTGATCTCACCCCTGCCCCTAGGCCTGACACAGAAAATAGAATAGGACATGTATCGCTAGCGCAAATCCGCATGAGATTTTTCTAATAATTCTTTATGTTGGTACTGAAGGTGCATATGCATCCGAAGTTGGGCTTTGAAGGCTAGTTACTGACGTGGATGGATACCAGATGGGGCTGGAAGATCAACGTACGTTTTCAACCAGCACAGTCTCTAGACTGAAGCAGGACGTCAGGACTCATAGACTGAGTCTGCTCGATATGTTTTAGCGTAGGATTCAAGTAGCATATGAGTAATCTGGGACATCAGACAGTGCGGGATGCGAACGCAGAACCGGTACTGGGTCCCAGCCTGCAGTTAGATTCTTACTTTTCCCTTCCCCCTCTGCTTTCGTTGCTCTACTCCCACCACACAGGCAGTCTTTACTACTTATCTTGCCCTACCATCTGTCCCGGGGTTCTCTTGCGATGGCCGAAATTGACGGAATTGAGAACCAAGACCATACTGGCCGAGAGCGCGAAGACAGAGCTTGCCGCCACCCTCAATGTTGCTCCGAAGCCTGCAGGAAATCCCGTGTTGGCCATGCACTCCCTGCTGGTGAGTCTATCATATCACCCATGCACGCCCCCAGGGCATTGTCTCCATCGTCCCCACGCCCCCAGGGTGTTCTCTATGCCCCAGGGTGTTCTCTATGCCCCAGGGTGTTCTCTACGCCCCCAGGGTTATCACATATGCCTCCAAGGCTTGCTTCTCGCCCCTAGGGCCTCACTTTGTATGCCCCCTTGGGTATAACACCCACAGGCCCACCCATCATGCTTTACGCGTCACACCCACCTATGTCTGGCGCCACATTGCCAATGTTCCGCACATCTTCCGCACGGTCGATTTTTATTTTATCTTATTTTTATTTCTCTGTTCCATATGATGTCCATAGAATCACACAATGCCGAAACCGAACTTGCTACACTTGTCACGGTGGCCTACACAGCAGCTGTCTTGGCGTGCGCAGCACGTATGGTCGTGCTGGCGGTGCCACCAAGTGCTGAAGCGTGGCGCTGGCGCCACTCGAGGGTGATTTTACTTCCTACGGTACGTTCCATGCGCCCGACCCCGCTTCGTCCTCTATCGGCTGCGGATTCGTACTGCGTACGCAACTGCCCATTGGGGGCGATCCTATTTCTCTCCTTGCGGGTGTGTGCTTCTCGGCGCACCTCATCTCCCTCGGGCTTCGCCCATCGGGGACTCCCCTGATCATACGGAGCTCTCTCGTGCATATCTTACGGGTACTATACATTATAGATTTATTATACGAATCATTCATTCTCGCTAGTTAGTGTGGAACGCGGGGTGGAGACCCAGTCCCCTAACTCCCGCACACGCTATAAGATATTTGAGTATATGCGCACCCGCATAACTGGCTTGTCCGGAAATGTCAGGATTGTGCTTCTGTGGGAGCTCCCTCTTCGTGAAAGCTGGAGACATGGTACCTCAAACAGGGCAGTCTTTCGTAGAGTTTTTCGTTAGAACACCACTACACTTTCTGGAACCAATGAAAATCAAACAATGGAATACAAATAGCGCGATTTTTATTGTATGTACCTGCCACGGACCTCCAGTGTACTAGCCCTACCTTCAGTTACGAACTGTGGCTCCCCTAATACCTGCAATAAGTGACTCACCCACTCACCGAGTGTTTCTCACTTGCTCTTGAAATCTTTCAAAACTTGCAACCATGGGTGCTATGTCGGAAAATAGGTCCAGTCAAGTGGGATCATCATATTTATTGCCCTTTTCAATTGATCCTGCCGATCAGGGATTTTGGCGCTTGCCAAAAAAAAACACCCGGGCACTAGAACAGCGATGCCACCCTCATTTCTCAGTGTTACAATCTGACAGGTATATATTACCACTCACCTTGTTGAGGCGCAGGGCTCCATACCACTTTCGAGCAATTTGAAGTAGTTTCAGATTTTGCGAATGCATGTGTACGGTGCAGCCTCCTGGGGTGTGAGTTGAGCACAAACGTAAACAATAATCTCGAGTTCTACACTTCAGATGTATGCGGGGAGGCTCGACAAGAGAGCTCGCAAATGAAATCATAGGTCGAGGAGGAATGTGGCTGACAACTTTGAGCTCCTTTCAGCTTGACAATAAGTCCGACATTGTCAGCCACATTCCTCCTCGACCTATGATTCCATTTGCGAGCTCTCTTGTCGAGCCTCCCCGCATACATCTGAAGTGTAGAACTCGAGATTATTGTTTACGTTTATGCTCAACTCACACCCCAGGAGGCTGCACCGTACACATGCATTCGCAAAATCTGAAACTACTTCAAATTGCTCGAAAGTGGTATGGAGCCCTGCGCCTCAACAAGGTGAGTGGTAATATATACCTGTCAGATTGTAACACTGAGAAATGAGGGTGGCATCGCTGTTCTAGTGCCCGGGTGTTTTTTTTTGGCAAGCGCCAAAATCCCTGATCGGTAAAATCAATTGAAAAGAGCAATAATCAAGAGAAGTGATAGAAGAGATTGGTAAAAGCGGAGACTCAGTGTTAAGGACATATGATAGCCAATTGTTAAGAGGACCAATGCATATAGATGGTGCATTGGACCTCTCAGGCCAGAATGAATCAAAATAAGTGTAGGCCATGGCTGAAATGTCGATCAACAGGAGTGTCCAGTGCGAAGGGCGATGGATAGGGATCAGAAGCTGATTAATTTGGCGTTTTGACAAGAGAAGATCGAGTGAAGAAGAGACTATAGAGGTGGAAGATCTTGTGGTGCGACGGCGCCGATCCAGCTGCAGAGTACTCATAAAGTACAAGTTGAGGAGCCTTGTTTTAGGGTTGAGTTCCAGGTGGGAGTTAATATAATCAACATCAGCATTGATATGGTTGTTGGTTACCCAGTGATTTCTGAGGAGATTAGGTAGATAGGAAGTTGAGAAAGGGGATAGTTTGGGGATTTGGAGGCCGAGTGGAAGGAAAGACAACAGCAATAGACATTCGACTGCTCACTTGCTCCCTGACCCAGTGGCCTGACGCTCCAACCATTCGATTGACGGTTCCCAAGAAATACACTGCAAGGCCAGAGTCCAAAGTCGAGCCCAATACCCAAGTATCCATAGAGGGAAGTAGTGTGCCACTTGCTTGCTGACTACCTTAAGCGAACGGAAGTGGGAATGTCCGCAGTTATCTAAGGTCTGGCGAAAGCCTGAGAGCTAAGATTTCGGGTGGAATGGGCATGGCTATCCAGAGGTTGTAAGAGTGCTCAAGGCCCAAAAGATTGGCTGAAAAAAGCATAGGTGCATGCAAACTGAGCGCAACCAAAATACCCAATGACCGGGGTGCTGTCGGCAATAGACGAGCCAGCCCAAGCAACACGCAGACTGCTGCCCCCGAAGAGGGCTGCTCCATCACAGCCGCCCGAGCAGGGTCGTCTAAGAAGCAATCATTCCGAATTAGTAAAAGGATAAATAGTTTAAGGATCATCTAGACTCACCTGTACGTAGAGCTGACATTGAATATGTTTTAAAGGAACTTGGGGTAGGACTAGAGGGGCAGCAGAATACTCAGCAAAAACCTCCTAAGTTCCGGAGCGCTCTGGAGCGCTCTGGAGCAAAGGAGCGCATGGAGCCACCCCCCGCGATCCCGAACACTCACGAGCATGTGATAAAGTCTCACGAGCCTTCTGGAGCGTGTGATGTAGTCTCACGAGCACTTCGGAGCGCACATCATGCTCACGAGTCTATTTGAGCACAATATCTCTGCTCTTTTGTTGCCCTTAGGTTTAACCTAATATCTGTAGTAGAATAACATATGTATTCATATTGTACATTTGTAGACACGACGTGACACAAGATACTTCAATCCGAGAGCAGGAGAGGACATAAATATCTCATGAGAATTTGCCAACAAGATATGTGATGGAGCAGTGGCGCCAGCCATGACCTGTGACAAGCCAGCGTGCATGGTTAACAAGGATGTCGGAGGAATAACTGGAGTTCATACCATGACACTTGGGGAATCCAAAGGTATGTGACAATCTGTCCGAGAGGGGCAGTTTAGCAGTATACGCTCATGATACAGCAATTAAAGCAGTGAATATAACGTACCAGATGTTGTTGGCTGCCCTTGTTCAACGCTGAAGTGGTTCTCGAGGTTCGGAAACTTAAGGTTGTGGCGTGTCCACATAGCTTTGAATGTTCAGGCGTCGTTGATATCGTAAGATGGAGTTTTACGTAGCGTGGAGTTTGTGGGAAGCAACTATAGTTACTTAAATAGGAGCAGCGGCGAGTGTGCAAGCATCGTGCGTGAAGGGCAGAGGGAGGGTGGTAGTTGGAACGAAGGCCTCGGATGAATTGCCACTGTTAGCAATCACAGCCAGGATAAGCGCCAGTGGCTTGCAAGTAGCTCGTCAAACTCACCTAAGTTTATGAAGCCACCCCTAAAGTTGCTGGGGTTAGAGTGTTCTAGGGATCACGAGTCCAATGTTCCTGAGGGCTCATGAGGTCTCCCGAGCGCGTTTGCATGCGCTCGTTCAGCTCGTACGCGATCCGGAGCAAAATCGGCGCTCTGGAGCTAAGGCGGTTTTTGCCGACGTAAGTTGTAGCTTTGTCCTCAGGCCTCGTTTATAAAGTGCATGAGATGGTAAATGCAATATTTTAACTGTTTTGTGGATTCATTCACAAAAAAGATCAAACTGCCAAACAAGTCTACCATTTCCACCATTCACAGGTTAACTATTGGTTACATGCAGCGTTATCCAATCCCACTGTGCTTCAGATAGATAGATGATCAATATGCCACGGCTAACCGACATTTTAGGCAGCATCTATGATCCACGTTCCGGAATTTCTGTCAACCAACGCCAATGTGTCTTGGTCCCCTGTCCTGCGACATCTTGACGCAGGGGGACTGGTGAAACACACAAGGCCAAACAAGAATAAGCGCTTGGCGCTATAATGTAAGCGATATTAAGGTCGAAATGGTACTACAATCGAACCTGTCACTTCCGATACGATCGGGACATTTGAAATGCAGTCGTTTATCGAGAGTGGGAGGTTTAGCATAACATGCACAAGCGAAGTTAGACAGCTCCCGAGAACAATCTGGCGTTATTGGACAGCTTGATTTGGATAAGGCTGTCGGGCGGGAAATTCCCGCAATTCCCGCGCCCGCATGCGGGAAACCGGCGCCAAAACGCCCAACCCGCACCGGCGCTGGCGCCCGCACGCGGGAAGCGGGAATTACCCGCACGTGCCCGCCATTCTGGCACTTCTGGCACTTTGCGGGCATTCCCGCATGCCCCCAGACCACCAGCGTGTCTGCAAAGGCTGCGAGGGGGCGCAGAGCCTACGAAGGTCAAAATGACCGACCTCAAATCCCATCACATCAAGATGCCTTATAGCTCATTAAATGCGCGTAATTCCACTGAGTCTGAATATACATTCACGCTAGTGAAAATAATTTGTTTAGGTGGAGAATTATCGAAAATACATTAAGAAAATAATCTATAACTATCGCAGACATCACTGAAGTCTAATCAAGCTGGTTTTGAATAATCTAAAGTAGCGAAAGGCTGCTATAGCTATGCTAGAGGCTATATATGTAGTTTGGGAGCAATACAATCAACAGAAGCTTTGCTATTCAATGACAGGGGGGAACCAACCCCCTATCCCCCTGCTCTTGCACTGGCAAGATAGCTATGGATGTTGAAGCAAATGTAAATCATAGAGATTAATCAGAATGTTTGATAACCCCACTGCACCAAAAATCTCATCTATAGCCCTTCAGGACTCATGTGAACTGAAGAGACTCAAAGCCCAAGTGTGCCCAGGCACTTTTAGCAAACCCCCCTTGTATGATTCACCTACTTCCAGTGTCAGATGCACTCTGAAGTAGCGAACTATGGTAATAAAACATTCTGAACAGAATGTACTCATTGGATTTCTTCATAGCTGTCTTAGTTAGGCTGGAGAGGGGGATTTAGGCGCTTTTTGGCCCCTATTCTCACTCTGTCCCCTATTTGAGTATCTTCCAGTGGCCCAAATGAGCTATGATTTTGTATATAAGGTTCTACAGCATGATAGAATCTAAAAACAACAAGGGAGCAACATTTCCCTGGTGCAATTGCTTAGTGCTTGTGGCGCTTTTCAGGGGTAATTTCCCCCTCAGGTGTAGAACAGGTATTTTTACCCCTTAGTAATTTATTCTGAACATGTGTTATATATATTCTGAAAGCCCTGATTTTTGCGCATTTAATGAGCCCTCAATCGAGAGATTGTGATGGGTTTTGGGTACACCCATTCCGCCCAGCGTGCACCTCAAGACTCACCTCGAGCAGTAAAGTTGCACGATCTCGTGCATTTACTTATGAATTTGGCCCATTCTTTTTGCGAGAACTAGCCGGTACGTCGGCGCTTAAGTGCGGGTAACCCGCCGAGCATTTGCGGGAAACCCGCGCCGACAATGGCCAACCCGCACCCGCACCCGCTGCTCGCACGCGGGTATTTGCGGGTATTTGTGCCCGCAAACGCGGGTATTCCCGCGTGCGGGTTTCCCGCCCGACAGCCTTAGATTTGGAGGAAACGAGTTATTTATTATCATTCTCAATCTGCTTGATGAGTTCTACATGCATATATAATAGTAGATTGTAGGTTTTTTGAGCAGCTTACACCATTGAGTGGTGTAATTTGCAATGCAGAGAGAAAAACCAACGGTCGGCTTTTTCAGCTTTTATCTGAAGTCATCGGGAAACTGCCCCCCTTCTCGGGAGTACTCGCAAGAGCTCCGAGTGGAGCGAGTCTCCCGAGCTATGGTCCCCGTAAGCAAGTACTCGCAAGCACTCAGCGAGTGCCGCGAGTGGCTGAGTCAGCATGTCCGAACCGATGTAGATAGAGACAAAATTCTAACTTTACGAATAGCCAGCCGTTTTGCACGATTTCTGCGCCATTGGAAGCGCACTGAAAAGTTACTATAGTACAGCGGATGTCTCATGAACACAAAATGCCTTGGTGAGGCTTGTAGGAGCTTAAGAGTTCGTTTGATCGACGTGGTCACGTGACATGCTCCCATCCCGGGCTACAGATTTATTGCAAGAACACTGTAGCATCCGGTCGGCAAGACTTGTGGTTGAATTGCATCTAAGGTAACTTTTCATTGCGCTTCCAATGGCGCAGAAATCGTGCAAAACGGCTGGCTATTCGTAAAGTTAGAATTTTGTCTCTATCTACATTGGTTCGGACATGCTGACTCAGCCACTCGCGGCACTCGCTGAGTGCTCGCGAGTACTCGCTTACAGGGACCATAGCTCGGGAGACTCGCTCCACTCGGAGCTCTTGCGAGTACTCCCGAGAAGGGGGGCAGTTTCCCGATGGTTACAGGTTCGGAAGTGCCAGGTTCGACTGTAGTGGGGATCGGCAACCATCTGAGAAACTGTCTGCACAATCACGTGATCACGTACATGTACCTTTGTGGCACCAAAAACCAGGTCCTTAGTGCTCCTTCGGAAACACAGATGTAGTTACAAGACCAATTATAATGTATTCAGAGTGAGGTTTTAAGAATGGCCTTCTGAACCGAATCTCAACAGCTAGCGGAGTTCAAGATGTAAAGGGTTGAGCCCTATGGTTGACACCCAAAGAAACGTGTGTGTTAAAAATCTGCTCTGAACAAACTGTCGGCGAGTGTTGTTCAACAATGTTAGTACCTGAAAAAAGCATGTTTGTGAGGGAAATCAAGTAGCGCTAAGGCATATACTCTGCTGGAAAAGCTGCTTGGTATTGTTTGTTCTAGCAGATTGGTCATGCTTCATATTGCCTCCTCGTTAACTCTTTTGTCGATTTCTAAGCCTTGGCCATGTATCGATTTATATAACTATGCTAGAATGATCATATAGCACCATCTAATACTGTGTGAGCACACCAGGGATTAATACGAACACTTGCAACTATGGTACACTCGCGGAGCCGTTAGCATTGAAAGTGTCGCATCCCTGGATCGACCCCCTTGATTTTATTCCCTTATTGTCGAATTTATCCAGCGCCTATCGGAACAGTTCCTAGGTCACATGATCCTGGCGCCTGTTACCTAATCCCCCGGAGTTCCCTCGGAGTTACTAAGACAAGACATTGCTTCCCTAATATTCCGTCTCCATTGTTCCCGCTTAACAACGGACGCTTCTAAACTTCTAATCACACCATTGTACATCCCTTTATCTATCGTACCATTGTTAGTATACGCTTCTTATTTGTATTAGAGTACTATATATACAGCAGGATTTTGACTGAGGAGACTCAAGTCGAAATACCTTGACATTCCCCCATTACTACCTAGGTCCCTCTGCACCGTTGCAAGGAACTAGTCCTCGGGTATATACACCCTCCACATTCCATTGCTCCATAGCAGCTACCATCCCCATTCCAATACTACAAAGTCACACCTCCCATTTAGGGGTCGCGACAGAAAGAACCCCTTGGAAGCCAACATTGCACAGGATTAGGGCTACCAAGAAGCTGAAAGTCACGTAAATTAAGTGTCTGAGGTATTCTTAATAGAAGAATAAGCAAATAAACATACTTGTCACAACTGAAAGTCTTGAAGACTACCAAAAAATGTGGGCTACTCTTACACAATCTCATCTATACTATTCTGCTCACTTTGTTGTTTAATTCAATCTGTGTTTCTATGTAAACATACAAAGTTATTGGTTCCATAGTCTAGCGTGTGTTTCATGAACCTTCTGCCAGCCTTCTGTCAGCCTACCATGGGGATGAAACAGACAGGCGGCATTCAGAAGAGCGAAAACAAGCAAGATCCGGGAGGTTTGGATTAATACTAGCAGTTTAAAAAACGCTGGAGGAAACGATAGAGACTCTGGCTAATGATTGAACTGGTATATGCCTGCGAGAAGACATCATAACCTCGCACTAAATCACTGTTTCAAGGTGAGGCACACTGGCGCTTACAGGACTGGCATACAAGCATGTTCGTATTGATCATTTCAAGGCTTAGTCTCATCATGGTCAGTGTGTATTATAGGTCCAATGTAGACTCTATATGTCCTGCTGCATAATCTAATAACAGAAGGTAGCTCTAGAGTGTAGCACTCATGAGCTGGGAGTGAATATGCACCACAGTTTGGACGAAATCTGCTTATGGAATGGGCAGACAAAACATGTGCGGTTGACGATCCCCACTAGTAGTACTAGCCATATTGGAAAGTATCAGAACACGTGACAATTTCCAGCCCGCCTTTGCGTGTATCCCGCTTCGCATGCAACAACAGGATGGGTTCAAACCACAATAATTGAGCCAAAGATACCAAGAGATCCCATTGTATGCTATACAAATTACAGACCATAAAAGCAATTTTTGACCAAGTTTCCGAGCATATATTCACAATATACTGGGGGAGAGTCCCCTTACTACACATGAGTTCTATGAGCTCCATACATAAAACAAAATGCACGATGTAGTCCCCTACAGGGTATGGATAGCCTATGAGCGTAAAAAATTAGTGGCTCATAAGCCGGACTCCGAGCTAGAACTCAAATAAGGTTGGGCACCCAACTAGTTCATGTAACATGGATGCTAAAAGTATACCACTTCTAAGATTTCTAATAGATAACTGATGTGTAAGACTTCCTGTTCAGTCCCATGACTATATGCTAGCTAGGAGCTGCTGCAATAACTACTAGTCTAGTAAAACCCAGCTGATAATTATCTTAAATCAGGCACTCAAAATTGTGTGAGTTCGAGCTCGGAGTCGAGCTTATGAGCCACTAATCTTTTACTCTCATAGGTTATCCATGCCTTGTAGGGGACCGCATTGTGCATTTTGTTTTATGTATGGAGCTCATAGAACTCATGTGTAGTAAGGGGACTCTTCCCCAGCATATCGTGAATATATGCTCGGAAACTTGTCCAAAAGTCGCTTTTATGGTCTGTAATTTTGTATAGCATACAATGGGATCTCTTGGTATCTTTGGCTCAATTATTGTGGTCTGAAACCATCCTGTTGTTGCATGCAAAGGGGATACACGCAAAGGCGGGCTGGAAATTGTCATGTGTTTTGATACTTTCAAATATGGCTAGTACAGTATCACCGCTCCAATGGGCAATTGAACTTTGAGATACCGGTGAGCCATGCCATCTTCTACATGCATGGCAAGAAATAACGAAGGTTGTGTAGAAATGTCATGTACTTAGTAGAATCGTATGGAATCGCGTAGAGTGTAAGGATGTCGCCCGGGAGACCGGCACCCGGGAATTCCCGGTGCTGCGGGCGAAAATTCCCGCAAATTCCCGGCTGCGGGCAGCGAGTGCGAGCGCGGGAATGGCCAAAATTGGTCAAATTCCCGGCGGGATTCCCCGGGAATCCCGCCACTAAGCGCTCAAATGCCCGCCAATTCCCGCGAAAATTCACGCATATATGCATCACATACTGAGCTATTTAATACAATTTATTTCACATTTTTCCGCCCACCCAATCCTTCCCGCGTAGCAAATCTTCATGTAGACAGTTACTAGCACTATTCTCAAGATTAGACAAACCACAAACCCCATCACATTTGGATGTTCTTTCTATCATTAAATAGAGGAAATTCACCACTTTCCAACCATGTAACATATGACCTCATAA
>MU132319.1:23777-36077 GCA_015039395.1 Ceratobasidium sp. AG-I | reverse complement strand
GGAAATCCCAGTATTAGATGCAGTCTAGGGCAGGAATGAGGGCAATTGAGCAGATTCCAATGAGTACATTCTACTCAGAATTGAGTTCTGCATGTATGCGATAGGCTTCACCTTCTACACTTTTGATCACTCATCTTGTACTATGTAGTTGCCTTGTATCCCTGTAGTAGCCCCTATGGGAATACTTGCAAGGAATACATATGTTTACAAGAATTCAGCAGATCAGATAGTTTCAGAGCAGTTACATATGTGTGATAAGATTCTATCATATGTAACATTGGGATCATGAGGACTTTGGTGAGTGAGCAACAAGACTTCAGGGGGAAATAGGGGTATTCTAGAGCTTTTACAGCATTTTAGACACTTCCTGTGATTGGATTAGGCTGAAACCTGGCACATATACTGATAGGGCCTATGGGATATATATTACACCCTTACGCTGGGTCCAGGCGGTCTGTGCGTGGCCTGCGTGCGCGATTCGTATTTCTTGGGACAGTATTTGCTTGTTTTCAATAGATTAGAAATTTATTAGCAACATGTAGTATACATATTCGGGATCCCCTGATTTATGCGCATTTAATGAGCTATATACCATGGCAATGTGACGGGATTTGAGGTATGGTGCCCGGCCTTCCCGCACATTCTCGCCATTCCCCGAGCATTTGCGGGATTCCCGGGGAATCCCGCATTCCCGGGTGCGGGAGGGAGCGCGGGCGCGGGCAGAGCCTCCAGGGCCCAATTCCCGGGTGCGGGCAGCGGGATTCCCGGGATTTGCCCGCGCGACATCCTTATAAGCCTCAAAGGAATATCACTCAGGTAATAAAAAGCTACAGAGTTTGACTTAGATTTCAACTTTCAGACGTAAGAAATAGTAACTCAAATTTTGAGTCAAATTCATTCCGTTTTTATTCAATTTACAAGCATGGTAGTCAGGAACTAACATGCCAGAATGAAGCCAAAATACATGGAAAAAAAAGAAGTCATAGGCCAGTAATTGTTTAACTGAAAACAAGCAAAAACCAAAGCAAAAAACATGGGGAGGAACAAACAGAAGGTCAGCTCTTATTCAGCTGAGAACCACTCAAAATTGAGGCAAAACGGGTAGAAACCAAGAAATAATTGGTCAGTTGAAGTTGGGTGCAAAAGGGGTCAAAATTGAGCAAAACAATACAGAGAACAAGAAATAGTGGGGTGGCCAGTGGCCAGCTCAAAACAAGCCAGAACCAAGGCAAGAGGCACAGAAACCGAGAAAAAATGGGTCAGCTGATGTTCAGCGGAAAGCAGGTCAAAAACGAAGCAAGAAAGCTAGAAAACAAGAAATTGGTGATCAGCTAATGTTCAGCTGGAAAAATACCCAAATCCGAGCAAAAAGGCACAGAAACCAAGACATAATGGATCAACCGAAGTTTACTGGAAAGTGGGTCAAATCAAGGAAACTGACACGGAAAACATGAGGTGGTGGGGTAGCCAAAACTCAGGCAGAAACATAGTAAACCAAAGTAGGATGAATGGAAACCAAGAAACAACTGGTCACCTGATGTTAAGCAGAAAACAGGTCAAAAACAATGAAAATCGTACATAAAACAAGACAGTATCGACTCGAGATACACAAAACAAGAGTTAGCATATGCTGCATTACCTAACCATCATCCTCGTCCTCATCCTCGTCCTCATCCTTGTCCCCATCCTCATCAATCTCACCCTCGTCATCATCAAAGCCAGTCTGGTCAACATCGCTCTCTGACCGAGCGCTCCCACTGTCCGACTGGCCACTAGACTCACTGTAGTAGACCACTGGTTCCTTGGCTTTACCCGCACGCTTAGCTGTGGTGGGCTCTCTACTGGTGCTCGTGCCCTTGCTGCTTGTGGTGGTGAGTCCTGGGCGCTTCCCTTTGCTGAGGGCCAATTTCTTCGTAACGGTAGGGCTCGTGCGTGTAGGTGCGCTGTTGGCCACCCCAGATGGTGAAGGGGACGATGAACCACGGAGAGTCGGAGAGGGTGGCGTGATTGGGCGGCGTGGAAGAGGTTTTGGACGGGGGCGGGGGCGATGGCTACTCTCAGCCATGTCTGTCGGCTCCTGAGCCGGGGGCAGCGCCGCTGTGCCACCACTGCGGGTGTTGTTGATAGCCGGATGTCCAGCCACCCTGGAGCCACAAGCGACATGCGTGTTAGCTGGCAAGCCAATGCAAATGTTAGCTTAGTGTGACGGTCGGCAAGACGGAGCTCACGTGTGCGATGTGAGGTCTCGGCACCACAGCTGGCCTGCCTAGCTTGCTTGCGCTTGCTAAGCATGTATCCACAACGGTGGTTGAAAGCTTCTTGAACAATGTATTCGGCCGCCCAGTTGTTTACGAAGCGCTGGAGTTCGGGGATGCGGTCGCGAAGCTACCCAGTATTAGTCAAGGCTCGGAATCGGGCGGAAATGGGACTTACCAATGTGTACAATGAAACGAAGCGAGCCTTATCCTGCCTGCTCCATGAGCTTTCGAAGTCGGGGGAAGCCAAAGCTAAAGCGTCGCGGACCGTAGCCTACAGTAGCTGATGTTAGAAAACAAATTAATCTGGTGTAGATGAGACTTACGCGTATTTCTAGCCAGCGAGGGTCGTCGTCGCATGTGAGTCCCATGTATTCGCAAATTTGAAAAATCGTAATTTTGGTTTTGTTGTGAGGAAAGGGGATGGCGCGCACACCGTTGGCATTGACGTTGGCATTAACGTTCGAGTGGGTATTGGCGTGGGCGTTCAAGGCAGCATGAGCGTGGGAGTGGGCATGGGTGTGAGAGTGGGCGTGGGCGTGGGCTTGAGGGCGGGTGTGGGTGTGAGAGTGGGTGCTGGTGTTGGCGTTGGCGTTGTCTTTGGTGTTGGTGTTGTCTTTGGTGTTGGTGTTGTCTTTGGTGTTGGCGTTGTCTTTGGTGTTGGCGTTGGAGGGACCAGCACCGTTGGTTTGCCCGGCGGCAATGGCGGCCTGTTGGGCGCGATGCTGCTCATAGAGTTGACGGATTTCTGCGAGCTCGGCTCGCAAAGCGTCGTTCTGCTCCTGCATGGTCGTGGCGGTCTCTAGATGCGCAACGGTGAGTGATACTTGAAGTACGAATATACGAAACTGGTACTTACCACGCAGTTGCGCCTCACGAGCACTCTCGCCTTCATGTTCAACGAGCATACCCTCGTCCTCGTCGTCAGCCCGCCTCTGCCGACACTCGTTTGTCGCCCGCTTCTTTTGGGCACGAGCCTTGGTCAGGGCCTCCTCGTTCTCACGGTTCTCCCGTTGACGAGCCGACTCGTTGCGTTTGCGCTTGTTGTCGTTGTCGTTCTTGCCATCCTCGCGGCCCTTGCCCTTGGGTTGCTTGCGCTTCGGAGGCATGCCGAAGTAGACGAGCGATGAGAAAAATAGAGACCGAGAGCGATACAAGCAATCAGAGGTGTCGATTCAGTCGCGAAAAGTGGTCAGAGCTCAGCAGTAGCCAACTCGAAGGTGATTACAGGGGGGGTAGAGGGGTAGCCATGTCGAGAGGGGTGGTTTAATTGTCGTTAGAGTGAGGGAGGTATCCAGTGATTGGGATCACTCGATAACTGCAAAGGTCGGTTGGTCATGTGACTGCTCCCACCCATCCCCCTAACCCGCCACCACATTCACACCTGCCCACTCCGCCAGCCACGCTTTTCGGCTTTCCCACCGTGTCATACCCGACTTTTGGTACAATCTCGACGCCCAACGGCCCCTTTTTCCGTTGGCCACGATTGCATGCACTCGACCACGAGACGGCACTCGAGTGAGTGCTAATTCCACTTCGCCACGTCTAACCCTACTAACGTTGTTGGCCTTTCAGTGCTCTTTTGTATTACGCTGTCTGCTCACGCACGCCCCCTTCGTTACTTTAGTTATTTTGTGTGTGATTTAACCCAGGCGCCATCCGAGCCTTATAAGATACGTTTTCGTTGCCCCTTCCCCCTTTCACGTCGCCTCCCTCCTCTCTGCCTTATATCACTTGTCTTAACTCCATAAAAGTTGGCCGCTAATGGTTTTGCGTGGCCTAGGCCAACTTTAGTGGCTTAATCGTGTGGGCTGCGCTCTGGCGTACCCGCACGATCGGGTTTGAGCACCGTTCATTTCGACTTGGAGGCCGATTGTCATACCAGCATTTCGACGTCATCAAGCGTCCATCGGACGCACTCGTTTGTGTTATCGACCCGTAGACACATTTTGCCAGTGTCGACACTCAGCCTCGTGTTCTCAACTCGGCGGCCGATCAGCTATGTAAGTCTTATCTCTGTAATCAAGCCGCAAACCGTGTAACTAACTTCAAGTGTGACTGCCTTAGCTGGTATTCGACTGCGTGCACGAATCACCACCTGGCCAATCCAGAGTCCTCCCTTGTACTAGCGCGCCACCTTTGATGGTTCTCGGCGTCGACTCCCAAGCCTACTTGCACTGCGGAGAACATGTATCTATAGTAAGTCATAAGGATGTCGCGCGGGCAAATCCCGGGAATCCCGCTGCCCGCACCCGGGAATTGGGCCCTGGAGGCTCTGCCCGCGCCCGCGCTCCCTCCCACACCCGGGAATGCGGGATTCCCCGGGAATCCCGCAAATGCTCGGGGAATGGCGAGAATGTGCGGGAAGGCCGGGCACCATACCTCAAATCCCGTCACATTGCCATGGTATATAGCTCATAAAATGCGCATAAAACAGGGGATCCCGAATATGTATACTACATGTTGCTAATAAATTTCTAATCTATTGAAAACAAGCAAATACTGTCCCAAGAAATACGAATTGCGCACGCAGGCCACGCACAGACCGCCTGGACCCAGCGTAAGGGTGTAATATATATTTCATAGGCCCTATCAGTATATGTGCCAGGTTTCAGCCCAATCCAATCACAGGAAGTGTCTAAAATGCTGTAAAAGCTCTAGAATACCCCTATTTCCCCCTGAAGTCTTGTTGCTCACTCACCAAAGTCCTCATGATCCCAATGTTACATATGATAGAATCTTATCACACATATGTAACTGCTCTGAAACTATCTGATCTGCTGAATTCTTGTAAACATATGTATTCCTTGCAAGTATTCCTATAGGGGCTACTACAGGGATACAAGGCAACTACATAGTACAAGATGAGTGATCAAAAGTGTAGAAGGTGAAGCCTATCGCATACATGCAGAACTCAATTCTGAGTAGAATGTACTCATTGGAATCTGCTCAATTGCCCTCATTCCTGCCCTAGACTGCATCTAATACTGGGATTTCCCCCTTATGAGCACTAATTCCCCTGTTTGAGTATCTTCCAGGGGTTGTAACATGCTGATATTTTGAGCATAGCATCTTGTAGCATATATATAGCAATCGCGCACAAGGGAGCCGCATATACACGGTAAAACTCCTTAGCAGGTGTGGCGCATTTTCAGGGGTAAATATCCCCCAGCAGTAATTCCCACTTTTCTTCATGCTAGTAATTTCTTATGAGGTCATATGTTACATGGTTGGAAAGTGGTGAATTTCCTCTATTTAATGATAGCAAGAACATCCAAATGTGATGGGGTTTGTGGTTTGTCTAATCTTGAGAATAGTGCTAGTAACTGTCTACATGAAGATTTGCTACGCGGGAAGGATTGGGTGGGCGGAAAAATGTGAAATAAATTGTATTAAATAGCTCAGTATGTGATGCATATATGCGTGAATTTTCGCGGGAATTGGCGGGCATTTGAGCGCTTAGTGGCGGGATTCCCGGGGAATCCCGCCGGGAATTTGACCAATTTTGGCCATTCCCGCGCTCGCACTCGCTGCCCGCAGCCGGGAATTTGCGGGAATTTTCGCCCGCAGCACCGGGAATTCCCGGGTGCCAGTCTCCCGGGCGACATCCTTAGAGGCTTAAAATTCAAACTAGATTGTGTCAACTTTTAGCAGAAGAACAACCCCTTTTTGGAACTCAAACTCTGATTCACAAGATAGCAAATTTCTGTTTGAATTATTGAATCATATCACCCTAATTTTGGGGCAAACCTCAGCCAAAAACTTCAGAAAAAAAACTTAGAAGTTAAACTGAGCATATACCAAAAACTACTGGATGAATGGAAACATGGATCACTTAAAAGGAGCCCATCTAATTGGCTGAAGTTTAGGCTAATAAATTAGGTAGTTTTGCCATAGTATTTGGAGGACTATTAGTAAGATCATGGGCAACTATAAGGTGATATAAATAGTTAGATTTCAGGTCATCCACTCCAACCAGAGGCCTTTACCGACGACCACTGAAAAATCTCCACCTTGCTTCTCAACATCAAGGACCAAGGAAGCGGTTGGGCAAGGGTTCGGCTACAACGAGTGCACAATGAAGACTGGACAGGGGAGTTACTTTCCTGGCAGATCTTCCGGCTAGCATTCTTGAAACACTTTGGAGAAGTCATGCGAGAGGAAAAAGCCGGATGTCACAACCCAAGGTGGGAGTGACTAATGTAACGGTGGAGTGAGCTCAAGGGCTCCGGACAGTACACTTACGTGCTCCTTACTTAGTTCTCAGCAGTAAATGCTCTTAAGCCCTTTACTATAGCTGGTACTGTAATTGGGGAATCGACAAGGTATTTCGACTTGAGTCTCCTCAGTCGAAATCCTGCTTGTATATATACTAGTCTAATACAAATAAGAAGCATGTGAGAACAATGGTACGAGTCATAAAGGGATTAAGGCTGTCAGGCGGGAAACCCGCACGCGGGAATACCCGCGTTTGCGGGCACAAATACCCGCAAATACCCGCGTGCGAGCAGCGGGTGCGGGTGCGGGTTGGCCATTGTCGGCGCGGGTTTCCCGCAAATGCTCGGCGGGTTACCCGCACTTAAGCGCCGACATACCGGCTAGTTCTAGCAAAAGAAATGGGCCAAATTCATAAGTAAATGCACGAGATCGTGCAACTTTACTGCTCGAGGTGAGTCTTGAGGTGCACGCTGGGCGGAATGGGTGTACCCAAACCCCATCACAATCTCTCGATTAAGGGCTCATTAAATGCGCAAAAATCAAGGCTTTCAGAATATATAAAACACATGTTCAAAATAAATTACTAAGGGGTATAAATACCTGTTCTACACCTGAGGGGGAAATTACCCCTGAAAAGCGCCACAAGCACTAAGCAATTGCACCAGGGAAATGTTGCTCCCTTGTTGTTTTTAGATTCTATCATGCTGTAGAACCTTATATACAAAATCATAGCTCATTTGGGCCACTGGAAGATACTCAAACAGGGGACAGAGTGAGAATAGGGGCCAAAATGCGCCTAATTCCCCCTCTACAGCCTAACTAAGACAGCTATGAAGAAATCCAATGAGTACATTCTGTTCAGAATGTTTTATTACCATATTTCGCTACTTCAGAGTGCATCTGACACTGGAAGTAGGTGAATCATACAAGGGGGGATTGCTAAAAGTGCCTGGGCACACTTGGGCTTTGAGTCTCTTCAGTTCACATGAGTCCTGAAGGGCTATAGATGAGATTTTTGGTGCAGTGGGGTTATCAAACATTCTGATTAATCTGTATGATTTACATTTGCTTCAACATCCATAGCTATCTTGCTAGTGTAAGAGCAGGGGGATAGGGGGTTGGTTCCCCCCTGTCATTGAATAGCAAAGCTTCTGTTGATTGTATTGCTCCCAAACTACATATATAGCTTCTAGCATAGCTATAGCAGCCTTTCGCTACTTTAGATCATTCAAAACCAGCTTGATTAGACTTCAGTGATGTCTGCGATAGTTATAGATTATTTTCTAAATGTATTTTCGATAATTCTCCACCTAAACAAATTATTTTCACTAGCGTGAAAGTATATTCAGACTCAGTGGAATTATGCGCATTTAATGAGCTATAAAGCATCTTGATGTGATGGGATTTGAGGTCGGTCATTTTGACCTTCGTAGGCTCTGCGCCCCCTCGCAGCCTTTGCAGACACGCTGGTGGTCTGGGGGCATGCGGGAATGCCCGCAAAGTGCCAGAAGTGCCAGAATGGCGGGCACGTGCGGGTAATTCCCGCTTCCCGCGTGCGGGCGCCAGCGCCGGTGCGGGTTGGGCGTTTTGGCGCCGGTTTCCCGCGTGCGGGCGCGGGAATTGCCGGAATTTCCCACCCGACAGCCTTAAAAGGGATATACAATGGAACGATAAGAAGCGAGAAGTGTCCGTAGGTAAGCTAGACAATAGAGTCCGTATATGAGAGAAGCGTAACACAGCCTTGGTAATCCCGAGGATACTCCGAAGGTTCCTTGAACCGCTAAGTCATAGGCGCCAAGGTCATGTGACACCGGAACTGTTTCGATAGGCGCCGAATAAATTCGAGAAAATAGGAATAAAAGCAGAGGGGTCGATCCAAGGATGCGACACTGCCCCCCCCTTTCTAGCGCTTTTTGGCGGAGTCACGAGCGCGTTTAAGCTGAGCCTTGTGGTATTTTTCCAGCTCCTCCATCGCGTTTTTTACCAGGTTTCCCTTGGGCTCCCATGTATCCTCCTCCGACCCATAGCCCTTCCATCGCACCCTATACATCCAGCCTTCCTTCTTGGTCCGACGGCTATCCAGTACTTTGTTCACCTCGTACTCCTCCTCGCCTGACTCCACAATCACGGGAGGTGGTTCCTCAAAATGGCGTTCGGGATCTTTCTTTGCAGGAGACAACAACCCTACATGGAACACATCATGGATTTTCATGGTAGAGGGAAGCGCGAGTCGGTAGGCCGCCTCCGAAACTTTTTCCAGCACCTTGAAGGGGCCCAGCCTGCGGTAGTCCAACTTCTTAGAGGGTCTAGAGGTCTGGACATTCCTTGCTGACAACCACACACGGCTCCCAACCTCGAACACCGGAAATGTCTCCGGCCTTCCCATAACCATCCGCTCTTTAGATAACCGTAACGCACTTTCGATTTCGGCCTGGATCCCCCGTAATGTATCTGCAAGGTCGTCGGCCTCAGGGGATCCTGTCAGGGTGCTGGACGGGGTCATGATGGGGTTCCGGCCATACACGGCCTGAAACGGAGACCGTCCAGTCGCGGAATGGGAGGCGTTGTTGTATGAGAACTCCGCGAGGGGCAACCACTTCACCCAATCGTCCTGCTCGTGGCTGACATAACCCCTCAAGAAGTGTTCCACAGTCTGGTTCACCCGCTCGGTTTGGCCATCGGTCTCTGGGTGGTAGGCTGTCGAGAAGGAGGGTTTGATCCCCAGGCGTTGGTACAGGTGCCTTAGGAATTTATTGTTGAACTGGGTCCCTCTGTCCGAAACTGTCTTCTCCGGGGTTCCATGCAACTTCCATACATCCCGTAAGAACAACTCAGCTACTTCTTTGGCATTCATGGACTCCTTGCACGGGATAAAGTGACCAAACTTGGTAAATGAATCTATCACCACCAGTATACTGTCAAAGCCCTTCGACGGAGGAAGCTTGACGATCATGTCGTAGGATATGAATTGGAATGGTCGCGCAGGCACCTCCAGTGGCATCAACGGCAACTCCTTTCCAGGGGCGGTCCTGGTCCTTTGGCAAATCTCGCAAGTCTCTACGAACTTCCCAATCCAGCTTTTCATGCCCGGCCACCAGTATCGTCGGGAAGTTAATTCTAAGGTTCGATTTTGGCCCAGGTGTCCCGCCATTGGGGAGTCATGGAAGTTGGCGACCAGATCCCTTTTTATGCCCTCATCATCGGGTACTACCATTTTTCCCATGTACCAAAGCAATTCATCCTCCCACTTGTATTCCTTAAACTTGTTGCGCACATATGCAGGCATTGCGGATTGGTCCTGGGATACGAACTCCATTACGGCTTCTAGGGATGGGTCCAAGTGCAGAGCTAACTGGATGGCCCCCTGGAGTTCGGCTTCTGATGGCAAGGTTGCCGCGGCGCTGGCAAAATGTCCTTGGCTCAGCATAACTTGGGGTTCATCGGGGATGTCGTTGTAGTCGGCCCTTCGAGATAAGGCATCAGGTTTATCAGATTGCTTGCCGGGCCGGTAGTGAATAACAAAGTTGTAGGACGCAAGGATTAATAACCATCGAGCGTGGCGGCGATTGAAGTTACGGGAATGCTGCCAGTACTCTAGATTCTTGTGATCCGAGAATACGGTCACAGGGTTTTCCGTTCCTTCCAGATAGATTCTCCAGTATTCAAAGGCTCGGATAATCGCCAACAGCTCCTTGTCATGGGTGTCATAGTTTCTTTCTGGCTTGGTGAAGCTTTCCGACATAAAGGCCACTGGGTGTAGGCGTCCATCCTCCTTCCGCTGACTCAAGACCGCTCCCATTGCTACACCTGATGCGTCTGTTTCCAGGAAGAATGGTTTTACCGGGTCCGGGTGTATCAATACGGGTTCTAGGCACACTTTTTCCTTTATGCTATCGAATGCCAGCTGTTCGGTTTCCCCCCATTTCCATTCCTGCCCCTTGTGTGTCAGGTTATGAAGGGGTCGAGCTATTGTGCTAAAGGCGGGAATGAAACATCGGTAGAAGTTGGCGAACCCTAGGAAGGATTGGACGTCCTTGATTTTCTTTGGGACAGGCCACTCCATGACCGCTCGGACTTTCTCTTTTTCCATGGACATGCCCTCCGGCGATATGACTATTCCTAGGTAGGGTACCGTGGTCACGCTGAATAAGCACTTTGAGGGTTTACAGAAGAGTTGATTTTCGCTGAGCCGGCGTAGGACTTCTTTTACGTGCCCCTCATGCTCTTCTGGTTTCTCTGAGAACACCAGGATGTCGTCCAGGTAGACTATAACCGTTACGTCAAGTAAGTCCCTGAATATGTCGTTCATGAATCGTTGGAACACGGCGGGGGCGTTGGTCAACCCGAACGGCATGACCAACCACTCGAAGCTGCCATATTTCGTCCTGAAAGCGGTTTTATATTCGTCGCCCTCTTTCACCCGTACGTTGTTGTAACCCCATCTGAGATCGAACTTCGTGAAGATTTTGGCTGATCGCAATTTGTCCATGAGCTCGTCCTGTCGAGGGAGAGGGTGTCTGTCCTTGATGGTGATCTGGTTAAGCTTTCGATAATCCGTTACCAACCGGAGGGTTCCGTCGGCCTTTTTTACGAACATAACCGGGGCCCCTCCTGGCGCCTTCGTGGGTCGTAACTTCCCTTCTCTTCCACCAGTTTCGATCAGCTCCTTGAGTGCCTTAGATTCCGCTGGGGTCATGCTGTAGATGGGGCCCATAGGTAGTTGGGCTCCTTCTTCCAGATCGATTGCAATATCATAGGGACGGTGGGGAGGTAGTTTCTTGAATTCTTCTTCTCCGAACACACTCAGGAATTGGTGGTAAGCTTCTGGGATCTGATCGGATAGCGGGGATTTGGTTGGTTCGTATTCCTCTTCCATCCCGGATGAGATGAATTCCGGGGGAAGGCAGTTGTCTACACAGAACTCACTTTTAAACTCTATTGATCGCTTGCTCCAGTTGATGGTAGGATTGTGTTTTGAGAGCCAGCGTAAACCCAAGACCATTGGATATGATCCAAGTTCACACACTAGAAAACTGCTGACGTGTTGATGGTTGTTGATACAAATTGGTAGTTCCACACGATGCCAAACCTTCCCTGATTTCACGGATGATCCATCGATGGTTTTGACTTGTTTTGGGGTATCGAGGGTAATAAGAGGAAGTCCCCATTTCTTTACTAGGGATCGGTTTATGAAGTTTCGAGAAGCGCCTGAGTCTATTAGGGCTTCCGTAGTTTTTTCCGCTTTGTCCGCTAACGCATGTAGAGAGATAAAAAATTGATTGCTGGATCCTATGGCAAGGCATTCTACTCTACTATTACATTTGCGGACTTTGGTCGGTGTGCAAGCGGCAGCATCCGACCTTACTCGTTTTTTGACTCATCGCTGGAACTTTCTTCCTCGTCCTTGACTTCCTCTATTTTTGCAGCGTTCCCTGACACCTTCTTTTCCTTCTTTCCTTCCTCCTTGTTACTCCGCCATCCAGTCCTACATTCCTTCCACCCATGTCCTGGTGTTCCACACTTCATGCATACTCCGGCCTAAGGATGTCGCGGGGGAATCCCGCACGCCGGAAAAAGCGATTCCGGCCACCCGAAAACCGGCAAATTCCGGCGATGCGGGTGCCGGTGCCGGTGCGGGAACTCGATTTTGCTGCGGGGAATTCTGCCGGAATCCCGCAAATTCCGGCGATTTAAGCGCCAGTACCCGCGCCTATTCCCGCACATGCTAGCCTACTTTTTTCCGATTTATTAGCATTTTATTTGGCCTCAATCGTGTAGAAATACACCTAGCATCACAGAATGCAAGTTTTGCCAGTTTTGATGGTAC
>MU132319.1:1613-12547 GCA_015039395.1 Ceratobasidium sp. AG-I | reverse complement strand
GGAGCAAAGCAATGGCTCCTCAGGATGATGTTGGTGTTTGCGCAACGCAAATATGCTAGGCTCTCAGAACAGGAGAAAATGTTAATGCTTCTAAGCAATACAAAAGGAGCAGCGGCAGATTGGGCCCAGCCTCTGATGGAACAAGTCCTTGGCATGCGACTAAGCGGTGCCACCACCTCCCTTACCACCCTAGGAGAGGCCTTCAAAACAGCCTTCGGAGACCCTGATGCACGAAGAGCGGCCGCCAGGAAACTAGCAAATCTTACCCAAACAGGGACTGCTGCCGACTACACCACGGAATTCCAGACCCATGCAGCAGAGCTTGGCTGGGACAACTCCTCCCTGATGGACCATTACACCAAGGGGCTCCACTTCAAAGTCAGGGAGACAGTCTCATACCTAAAGGACCCTCCTACAACACTCCAGGAACTAATCGATGAGAGCCTGCGAGTTGATAATATTCGCCGAGAGAATGAGGAGAGTTGCCCACAACGCCAAACACATAAAACTGCGGTCTCCACAAATACTCGGACAAACACCAGCACGACTACCAGCACCACCAGAGTTCCCCTGTCTGAGTCCCCCAATTTTGTGGATAAAGCAGAAAAGGACCGACGCAAGGCCGCTGGAGTCTGTATCAAATGTGGGAAAGCAGGACATGGGTTCTCTGAGTGTAGGACAGGATGGAAACTCCCAAAGGAGGGAAAGGCGGAGGTTAAAAAGGAAAAGAAGGAATCAGGAAATGCCGCAAAAATAGAGGAGATTGAGAGCGAGGACGAGGACTCGGTGTCGGGAAAAGATTGAGGTCGGACGCTGCCGCGCGCGCTCTGACCCCTTCTGGCAAATGTAATAACATAGAATGTCTTGCGATTGGAAGCACAAATCAATTCATCACCACCATTCATACACTTGCCGGAAGAGCGGAAAAAACCACCGAAGCCCTAATAGACTCTGGGGCATCCAGAAACTTCATCAATCGCTCCCTAGTTAAAAAATGGGGGTTACCTCTCATCACCCTTGATACCCCAAAAACCCTCAGAACAATAGACGGGTCCTCTATTAAGTCAGGAAAAGTCTGGCACCGAGTAGAGTTACCCATCAGAATTGGAACCCATAAATCCCCCAGCAGCTTCCTAGTCTGTGATCTTGGAACCTACCCTATGGTACTAGGATTACGCTGGCTCAGTCATCACAACCCTGCAATCAATTGGGAGACAAGAGAGATCACATTCACAAGTCAGTTCTGCAACGAGAACTGTAACCCTCCTGAAGAGACCCTAGCAGCCATGGACGAGCCTTATGAACCACCCCAAATCCCCCTGACAGACCAAATACCTCTGGCCTATCATGACTACCTCAAGGTGTTTGGGGAAGAAGAATTCAACAAACTTCCCCCTCATCGACCTTACGATATCTCGATCGACATGACAGAAGGGTCAGCATTACCAATGGGTCCAATTTACAGCATGACACCAAGTGAATCTAAAGCACTAAAGGAGTTGATCGACACAGGGCTTGCACAGGGAAAACTCCGAGCAACAAAATCTCCAGGAGGAGCACCAGTAATGTTTGTGAAAAAAGCAGACGGAACCCTGAGACTTGTCGTGGACTACCGAAAGCTCAACCTGGTGACCATCAGAGACCGACACCCCTTACCTCGTCAGGATGAACTCATGGACAAACTACGGAGTGCAAAAATCTTTACCAAGTTAGATCTCCGATGGGGTTACAACAATGTAAGGGTCAAGGAAGGGGACGAGTACAAAACAGCCTTTCGGACCAAATACGGAAGCTTCGAATGGCTTGTCATGCCGTTTGGCTTAACCAATGCACCCGCCGTATTCCAACGCTTCATGAATGAGCTCTTTTGGGACCTGATCGACGTAACGGTAATAGTCTACTTGGACGACATCCTGATATTCTCCGAAAACCCGGACCTGCACGAAGCACATGTGAAAGAAGTTCTCCAACGTCTGGCGAGAAACCAACTCTTCTGCAAACCCTCGAAATGTCTGTTTAGCGTAACAACAGTCCCCTACCTCGGAATCATCATCTCCCCTGAAGGCATGTCGATGGAAAAGGAAAAGGTCAGGGCAGTTGCGGAATGGCCAATCCCCAAGAAGGTCAAGGACGTGCAATCCTTCCTAGGGTTTGCGAACTTCTATAGACGATTCATACCAGCCTTCTCCTCCATCGCCCGACCTCTACACAACCTCACACAAAAAGGAAAAGAATGGGCTTGGGGCAAAAAGGAACAAACAGCATTTGAAGGAATCAAGGAAGGAATATGTCGGGAGCCTGTGTTGATACACCCAGACCCAAACAAGCCCTTCTACCTGGAAACCGATGCCTCTGGAGTGGCAATGGGAGCCGTACTCAGTCAAAGAAAAGACGACGGAAGACTACACCCCATAGCTTTCATGTCTGAGAGCTTCTCACCCCCTGAACGCAACTATGACACCCATGACAAGGAGTTGTTGGCTATCATACGGGCATTCGAGTACTGGCGGATATACCTGGAAGGAACGGAACATAGCATCACCGTCTTCTCTGACCACAAGAACCTCGAATACTGGCAACACTCCCGCAACTTCAATCGCCGTCACTCTAGGTGGTTACAAATCATAGCCTCTTACAACTTCGTCATCCACTACCGGCCCGGGAAGCAGTCCGACAAACCTGATGCTCTATCCAGGCGAGCAGACTACCTCGATACGCCAGATGCGCCCCAGATCATGTTGTCCAATGAGCACTTCGCGAATGCACTAAAGGAACTACCGGCGGAGGAAGAAATCCAAGGGGCAATCCAACTCGCTCTAGAACTGGACCCCTCGCTGGGAGCAGTATTGGAATTTGTACGGAGGGACAATTCAGAAACCCCTGCATCGGTTCAGAACAAGTTCAAGGAGTACAAATGGGAAGACGAGCTACTATGGTACAATGGAAAGATTATGGTCCCTGATGATGAAGAGATAAAGAGGGATCTTGTGGGCAACTTCCATGACTCCCCAATGGCAGGACACCCAGGCCAGCTGAGAACGCTTGAACTCGTCACACGGAAATACTATTGGCCCGGAGTCAAAAGCTGGATAACTCGCTTTGTGGAAACATGCGAAGTGTGCCAAAGAATCCGACAGGCACCTAACAAGGAATTACCGCTTATGCCCCTCGAAGTCCCATCCAAACCGTTCCAGCACATTTCCTATGACCTAATCGTCAAACTCCCGACCTCCCATGGTTTTGATAGCATCCTGGTAGTCATTGACTCCTTCACCAAATTCGGCCACTTCATACCCTGCAAAGAGTCCATGAACACAAGGGAACTAGCGGACCTGTTCCTAAGGGACGTCTGGAAGCTACATGGGACCCCGGAGAAAACAATATCCGACCGAGGGTCCGTCTTCAACAACAAGTTTATTCGCCACCTCTACAGACGGCTTGGCATCAGACCGGCGTTCTCAAGTGCTTACCACCCAGAGACTGATGGCCAAACAGAACGGGTCAACCAATCAGTTGAGCACTTCCTCAGGGGTTACATCAATCACGAACAGGATGACTGGGCACATTGGTTACCACTAGCTGAGTTCGCATACAACAATGCAAAACATGCCGCCACTGAACGCTCGCCCTTCCAAGCGGTCTATGGAAGGAACCCCATCATGTCCCCATCAGGCACTAGTTCAGGCTCCCCAGAAGCGGACGAGCACACCAAAAGCCTGAAAATGGCACAAGCCGAGATTGAGAGTGCCCTGCGCCTGTCCAAGGAGAGAATGGTTGATCCCTTGGCACCAGAGTTCCCGGATCTTGAAGTAGGAGAAAAAGTCTGGTTGTCAGCGAAGAATGTGAAAACCACACGACCATCCAAGAAACTTGACCACAGGCGCCTCGGACCCTTCAAGGTTCTGGAAAAGGTGTCGAAGGCGGCCTATCGCATACAGCTGCCAGCAACCATGAAGGTGCACAATGTGTTCCATGTGGGACTGTTATCTAAGGCCAAGAAGGACCCGGAGAGGCATTTTGAGGAACCACCCCCTGTAATTGTGGAATCGGGAGAGGAGGAATACGAAGTAGGAGAAATTGTGGGCAGTAGGAGGACAAAGAAGGATGGCTGGCTTTACAGAGTTCGATGGAAGGGCTATGGCCCTGAGGAGGATACCTGGGAGCCTAAGGGAAACCTAGAAGGAAACGCGGAAGAGGAATTGAAAAAATACCACAAAGCACAGTTCAAACGCGCTCGTGACTCCGCCAAGAGACGCTAGAAGGGGGGGCAGTGTCGCATCCCTGGATCGACCCCCTTGATTTTATTCCCTTATTGTCGAATTTATCCGGCGCCTATCGGAACAGTTCCTAGGTCACATGATCCTGGCGCCTGTTACCTAATCCCCCGGAGTTCCCTTGGAGTTACTAAGACAAGACATTGCTTCCCTAATATTCCGTCTCTATGGTTCCCACTTAGCAACGGACGCTTCTGACTTCTTATCGCACCATTGTACATTCCTTTATCTATCGCACCATTGTTAGTATACGCTTCTTATTTGTATTAGAGTACTATATATACAGCAGGATTTCGACTGAGGAGACTCAAGTCGAAATACCTTGACATTCCCCCATAACTACCTAGCTCCCTCTGCACCATTGCAAGGAACTAGTCCTCGGGTATATACACCCTCCACAGTCCATCGCTCCATAGTAGCTATCAACCCCATTCCAAATACTCTAAGTCACACCTCCCAATTAGGGGTCGCGACACGATGAGAGTCTTGATATTTTCCGTGATTCCTTCGACCGTTGTATACCAGATGGGAGCACTGTTCGACATTTTTAGGTAGTATACAAGGTTTTTGGATTTCTGGGCATGGTCTGACATGGAGGCAGAGGGCCCTAGGCGTTTTCCGATTCGGAGGTTTCTCCCTCGACCTCCTCAATTGTTCCTTGTTTTCCTGACGTAGCCTTGGGGGTGTACTTGTTGCTGAGATATTTGTCTGGGCATTCGGCCTTCTGATGTCTGTTACTGCCGCATTGATAACAGCGGCGCTCCTTGTTGCGTAGGGCGATTTCTTGTTCGGAGACCCAATCTTTGGTTCCAAATTGTTTTGGCTTCCTTTCGTCCTCCGTGTTGGCAGCTTTCCCTGAGAACATCCTTTTGCTTGTGTTTGCCTCCTGTCCCTTCCTTCCTTTGTATAGCACGTTGTCTGTCTTAACGGCATGTTCGATCCATTCGTCCAGTAACATAGCATCAGTGTCTATCCCAGACAGCGATAGTTTGAAGAGTTCATTTGAGACATGTGGTTTTAGGTTGCCGACAAAGACGTCCATAAGTGGTTGCTCCGGCTGTAAGGGTTATAGGGACCAGGTCACATGACCTGGTCCCTCAGCTTAGTTACAACCACCTTCGAACCACTCGTTTTATCATGTTATCTGCTATTTCCGTATGAATCGATACACTACCACAGATCACTCCCGTGTGATTAAGACCCAGCTACGCCCTCCTACGACCTCTCCTTCCCGAGCCCGCGCGTCGGGCTTACACCGGCCAGTCGAGCTCTTGTGCTATGATCCGGAAGGCAGTGGCGTATTGTTGGGCTGAACCCTTTTGGGTGAGTTCCTGAATGTTGTTTATAGCTTTATTGCGTTTGTTCGGGTTGCCAAATGCAGTATTGAAGGCTCGATGCATTGCCTCCCAGGATGCTAAAGGCCCGGTCCAATCTTCTGCTCGTACCCGCTGTAGTAATGATTTGGCCCAGGTTGAAGCACTGGTTCCCTCCTTCATGGTTGAGAGGAGTCTCTTGATCCTTGGCCGGTCGTTGTTATAGATCGTGGGATACTCGTCGAAGAACATCTCGAGGCACAGCATGAAGGTTTCCGCCTCACTTCCCTTTTTTCCACTGAATGGTTCTGGGCATTTCTGCCTGGCGTCTTTGGGGATGTGGATTTCTTCGTCGTCTCACCCTGGGGGTAACCTCCGTGGTGACGGGATCCTCTGCACAGGACTAGGTCGGCAACGAGAGGGTATTCTCCTAATAGAACGCTGTGATTCCGGACGAAGGATATCTCTTCGGGTGGAGTGTCCTTGGGGGATGAAGCCTCCTTGTGTCTGTAGTTGCTCGTGTATTCCTCCTACTTCTTCTTGTATGAGGACGTTGAGGTTAGCTAGTCGCTCATTGAAGTGGTTCATGTTGTCCAATATCTGCCTTATGTCTTCTCCTTGTTCCTGTTGGACCTGTTCTATGTGCTGGATGTTGTTGAGTAGGTCACGAATCTGGTTGCTGACGTATCCGACCTCCGTGCGGGTTTGTTGACCATTTCCCCTAATAAGGGTGAGTTCGTTGTTGGCGTTTTGTTTGATTTTGTTTAGCCAGGCAATGTGATCCATAGCTTCTGCTACTGTGCGTTGCACTGCCTGGACGGAGCGATTTGTTTCCGCAAGGGGCATAAGTCTAGCTCCTAACTCCTGGCGTAGGTTGTCCTCTATCTGTCTAAGCATGAACGCATAAAGATTTGCATTTCCCTGCCCCTCCTGCTGCGGGTTAAAAACTGAGGTTTGCCGTGAAGGCGGTTCGATTTGGGAGTGCGCTCGGCTGTCGCCATAACCCGGTTCGGAAGGGGGAATGTCGATGATGAAGGGCAAACGCAGGCTTATAATGCTTTGTGCTGACGCTGTGGTTGGTGGGCCGACCATGCGTGCGCCCGGATAACCTCGTACAGGACGATTGATGTGTGTGCCTGTTAACGGGTGTATAGCAACAGCTGACCCTTCATTTGACAGCGGTAGATCCACCTGAGAAGGCTGGACGAATATTGGTATAGATCGTTGGGCTGGGCGCGGCGAGGTTGGCAGGACGGACATGTCCCCTGGTTCTGGCTGACGTATGGTTGGTTTGTCTGGGTCAGTCACAACTTCGATGGTGGTTTGGTGGCTAGGGCCTGCCTGGTCCTGGGAGGTGTTATATGCTCCTGGGACAGCTAGCAGAGGGATAATCCTATCTGCGGTAGGTGATGCGATAGGGCCTGAGTCGACCCGGGTGATTGCGATTTCTGGCGTTCGGGTGGACTGTGCGCGGGAAGCAGTTTGAGACTGCTCGTTGATGCGCTCCGGTCCTGTTTGCAGGGAGTGTCAGCTAGCACGAGACGGTTGTTGGCGGGAGGTGGACATAATGTAGGAGTCACGCCACGAGATAACGGCGATGAGTGGATTGTGCCACGAGATACGGAAGAGCTTGCTCTACAATGTCACAACCTCTTCTAAGATGTTGCGAACGTGTAGTAGACTGACGACAGCGGACGTATCGGGTGGCTGGGACGAGTGATAGAACAAGTCTAAACGAAGATGCTGGCGAAGACAATAAGACGGCTAAGCTGACATCAGCAAAAACCAACATTTTACGGTAGTACCAGACTACAGCATGGACTACAGAGTGCTATGAATGGCAATCTACTCCTTACAAATTGGGCAGATACTACCAATCAATAACACCTGACTACAGGTACTATTGCACAGCACCCAGAATATTTTCAATTTCAAATTGTCCCCAACAGATCATCCATCACTTGAGGACCCTTAATTTTCAATCCAAACTCAAATTGATCAATAAACAATGGAGAAACAAGCAAAATACCTGACAAAATCTGAAAAGAATCGTGTCTGGGCTAAGGATGTCGGGCCGAAGTTTGTGCGGGAATTCGGCACCCGCACACCGAAGTTGACCCCTCAGAGGTCGATCTGGCACCCGCACCGGCTCCCGCACGCCGAAGTGCGGGATTTCGGCAGCATTTCTGCACTTTGCGGGAATGCTTGCACTTAGCGAAATTCCCGCATTTCTGGGACCTCAAATCCCATCACATCTGGATAATTCATAGCTCATTAAATGCGCATAATTCGCAGCTATCTGAATCCACTTTCACGCGTGCAGATATAATTTGTTAACACATAGTAATCGACAGAATACTGCCTCATAAATAATAACAGACAATCGCAGACCCTCCTATCTAATATTCAGGATGTTTAAACTCTGTCTGATAGCGCGAATACATTACAACAGACATAGGAATCCTGTGTGCAAATTTACAGAGCATATGGATCAGTAGTTATGCAGATATAGCAGGGGGAAGTATCCCCTACCCCTATTTCCCCTGTGTCTGTAAAGCATGAGGAACAAGGGACTTATGAATGAATCTAATGAGTGCATTATACTCAGAATAGCTGATAACCTCAGTACACTATGAATTTCACTCATAGCTACTCTGTATTCATGTGAACAGCTATGCACTCCTGTGAGAGTGTGTACATACAGCACTGAAGGTGTTTCCCCAAATTGTATACTAAGATGGCATGAATATCTATGTTCTGAGGTAGCGAACTATGGTAATAAAGTGCTCCGAGCATAATGTACTCATTGGAATCTCATCATCTGTCCCAGATAATGCAGAATGGGGGAACTTATGGTGAGTTAAGCCCCTTTCCCCCTTTGTTTTGATTAGTTCAGCCCCTTCCCATGCTCCAAACCTTCTGAGACTTTGAATACAGTATCCAATAGCATGGTCGCACCCCTAGTGCACAAGGGAGCGGCATTTCCCCGGTGGGGTTCACTAGTGCATGTGGCGCTTTTTAGGGGTAAGTATTCCTCTAACAGTATTTGCGTGATTTCCCACCTATGGAGATTTCTTTAGAGGACGCGTGCTATGAATTCTGAAAGCTGTGAATCTTGCGCATTTAATGAGCTCTCACACATGAGTTTGTGGTGACATTTAGGGACATGGTATTTTCTGGACTTTGGCTTTAAACACACTCTTGCGGAGTATTTCGACACGATCTCGGCAAATACGAAGGCTAAAAATACAGGGAAAATGCCGAAATATGCGGAAGCTGTGGGCGCTTGAGTGCCGAAATTTGCGGGAACTTCGGGCGGGAATTGAGTTGGCGGCAGCCAATCTCGCTCCCGCTCCCGCTCCCGCAATGCGGAAATTTGCGGGAATATCACGTGCCGAAGTCCGGCACTTCCGTGTGCCGAAATTTCGGCCCGACATCCTTAGTCTGGGCGAGTAAAATGCAAATTTCTCCGTTGTTTACTGTGCAATTTCAAATCTGAAAACACTTATGTAAGTTTTGAAGTGGTCTCCATGTTTCATAAAATCTGAAATTCTTCCCAAAAAGGCAATAACCAATTTGCAATTCACTCTATCTTTTGATCCAACCATTAGTTTTTCTCTCCCCATCAAGCAAAGCTACTATATGCTAGAAATTACCCCTGGGTGAGAGTGATGGGGCCTTGCATAACTGGGGAGAGTGAGGTGGGAGAGGGACTTGGTGTTGGGAGGGCCAAGTGGATGACAGGTCAGCTCACCTGTGCCTGATCAGGGCCAGATTCCATCAAAGTTGGGCATATTACATAAGCATCATAGTACTACTCCTGATCATCCAAAGGTGTAGTACCCTGTAGAGAAACAACAATTTGGTAGTACACTGTAGACTTTGGGGTGACTATGGACAAGGCACCGAACTACGGCCCTACAGAGTACAACTGGAGACTATTTAGACTACATATGACTATGTAGTACCTTGTAGTACCATGTGATTTTTGCTGATGGAATAACTGGCGAGTGATAACTGAGTGGCTTTGAAGGCCAGATAGAAAAGGGTAAACGACAAGTGTAGAGCAAGCTGGGTAAACCAGGCTTGCTCAGGCTTGAATATATAGACCAAGGCTGTACAGCCCAGACAAAACAAGAGTGTACATCGAGTCAGACCCGCACAGCATATGGCATGTGTCGAGTCATACAGAACGAGGCAGCGTCTGATGAGCGCGCAGCATGAGTCAGACAAAAGAAAACACAACCCATAGAAATGACTCAGGTCATGAGCCACAAGAAAGAAAGAACAAGCTACGAGAAAACAGGGTGGGTCATGACACTAGGGCTGCTATATAGCACTACTTGGAGCTATATAAAGGGGACCTTTCCACTTTTTCTACAGCAGCTATATACGCTATATAGCGCTACATAGTGCTATCTAGGTATTTACAGTTTTCCAGATGAAGTCGAACAACGGGCTATATCGAGTTGATTGACGATGGTGTCCGTAACTTTATCTTCACAGATTCAATTATTTGATCATGTGTTGTGTTTTGTCCCGATATTGGCACCGGCAGGCAGATCCTGTGGGATTTGGAGGGTTCAGACATGTAATTTTGCTTGCAAGACTTGGTGTGATAATTACTTATATAATATCTATGCGCTTACCTATGTATGCAGTGCATATAAGCACTTTAAATTACTAGTTGTATTAGCACCAAGTCATCCTGTAAGGATCTATAGAGCTGCAGCCGGCCATGGCCAATTCAGCACTTTTTGCAATGCTGCAACCGGTTTTAGCATTGCAAAAATCTGCGCCCACCTGTGGTCGGCTACATCGGGAAAACACCCCCCCTCTCTGGAGTAAGGCTGTCGGGCGGGAAATTCCGGCAATTCCCGCGCCCGCACGCGGGAAACCGGCGCCAAAACGCCCAACCCGCACCGGCGCTGGCGCCCGCACGCGGGAAGCGGGAATTACCCGCACGTGCCCGCCATTCTGGCACTTCTGGCACTTTGCGGGCATTCCCGCATGCCCCCAGACCACCAGCGTGTCTGCAAAGGCTGCGAGGGGGCGCAGAGCCTACGAAGGTCAAAATGACCGACCTCAAATCCCATCACATCAAGATTCTTTATAGCTCATTAAATGTGCGTAATTCCACTGAGTCTGAATATACTTTCATGCTAGTGAAAATAATTTGTTTAGGTGGAGAATTATCGGACATACATTTTGGAAATAATCTATAACTATCGCAGACATCACTGAAGTCTAATCAAGCTGGTTTTGAATGATCTAAAGTAGCGAAAGGCTGCTATAGCTATGCTAGAAGCTATATATGTAGTTTGGGAGCAATACAATCAACAGAAGC
>MU132318.1:52452-66044 GCA_015039395.1 Ceratobasidium sp. AG-I | reverse complement strand
CATATTCAGACTCAGCTGATTTATGCGCATTTAATGAGCTATCAATCGTCCCGATGTTATGGGTTTCAAGGTCAGTGATTTATAATGTCGTGCACTCAAGTCCCCCTCGCAGCTGTTACAGACACGCTGCGGGCACGGGAGCTTGCGGGAATGCTCGCAATGCGCCGGTACTGCGAGCAGTGCGGGTTGCTGCGGGTATTCCCGCATTCCCGCGTGCGGGCGCCGGATGGGGATTTTGGCGCCGGATTCCCGCGTGCGAGCGCGGGAATTGCGGGATATGCTCGCCCGACATGCTTACGAGAGGGCGACTGGCAGCGCCTTTCGACAAGGGGTGGCTAGTCGGTGCAGTCGAGGTTTTGAGTGCCGCTGGTTGACAGTGGGCAGCGGGAGCTGGCCTAGTAAATGACTGAAAGCAGGATGGCGGTGGAGTACAATAGAATGGCGCTCCGGCCAGGCGTAGAAGCATTGCACTGAGCCAATCGTATGTGGGTATTATCTGACCCAGACTTATCAAATGATCGTACCTGGCTGGAAATGCCCGCCAGCGCCGTAAGTGCCCGCAGAGCTCGAATCGTTCCCTTACTGCTTGCAAACCCGACCTCACTCAGTCAAGTTAGCATGGCCAGCCCTAAGCAAAATAAACCAGCCAATCGGCTCGGCCTCAGTCCCTCTTGCTTAAACACTTCCACAGATTGGCCACCTCCCACCTCTCGCCTTTCGCTGTGCCACTCCCACCTTGCACCTCTTGTCTCGCACCTCTAGCAACTCGGCTCTGGCCTCTTGCTGCTTTAATGCCAAATATATATCCGCACAGAGGTATTGCCTAGGTAGCTTTGTTTTGCTAACCCATTTGCTGTTACATTGCCAAGCCTCTCACGACCTCACCCAGTGCGGCCTTGCCCCTCTTTCACCGGGATGACGTGCAACGGCGTGGACAATCCAGTCAAGAGAAACTGCATCAGGAAGCTCCAGCTGCAGACTGACCAATTCAGCAAGGTGAGTGGTAACACAGATGGTGTCGAGAGTGATAACTACGACAATAACTCGACCAACAGCCCCGTGTCCAACTCTGATTCAAACAGCTTTGAGTCAGCACCGTTGCCATTGTGCTATCCTCGATCCTTGGGCGGACTATCACTGCTCCCTGAACCCGAGTGGCTTGCTCTGTCGCGTTTCGGCTGTATATGCTTTATTCTATTTCATGCTCGCCATTCTTTGCCACCTGTAGCTATATAGTTTATCATCCAATCAAATGAACTCCACACACCATGAACTAAAGCCAAACCAAACAAGCTCTGTAGCGCTCAAAAAATAAATCCAGGCTCTTGAGGCCATTCAAAGTAATCTTCAGCATGCAGGAGATCAACTATTAAGCCTCCAAATCCCTCCAGAGCCACCTCTTGAAGCTCCAAAGCCTTCAAGAGCGCTCTGGAGCGTATTATCACATGCTCGTCGGGCTTGTAGACAATCCCAAGCAAAACCCAGGCTCCAGAGCCTGGCGGGTTTTTGCCAATGCCATGACAGGAAATGAACTCCTGACACATCTCCAACTGTCAGGATTCTTGCCAAATATAGACTATATGCTTATCTGTCTGTGCGTTCTGTCCAGTGCATGCGCCATTGTCATTCTTTTGCAAAACTACCACCATGTGTTACCTTTCCGCCTGAGCATCAAATCTGTCTGGCCGCAGCACTTGGTTCAGATTGTTTTGCAGGCCAACAGTCGGCCCACTTGTCACAACCTCTTAAAAGATGTTGTTTAAAGTGCAGGAGACTGGCGACGGCGGATGTATCAAGTGGTAAAGACGAGAGAGTAGACGAGCGAGTTGAGCAGAAAGGCTGGCGACGACGATAAGACAGTTGTTACTGAATGACTTGCAGAGGACGCTGGTGGCTGAAGAGCCAAGTAGAAAGGGTAATTGACGAGTGTAGAGCAAGCTGGGTAAACCAGGCTTGCTCAGGCTCAAATATATAGACCAGGGGCATACAGCCCAGACAAAACAAGAGCGTACATCGAGTCAGACTCGCACAGCATATGGCATGTGGCAAGTCATACAGAACGAGGCAGCATCTGATGAGCGCACAGCGTGAGTCAGGCAAAAGGAGACACAGCCCACAGAATGACTCAGGTCATGAGCCACAAGAAAAGAAAGAACAAGCCACAAGAAAACAGGGTGGGTCATGACACCACTCCACACCTGTGAGATCCCTCCACCTGAGCTGTCAGATTAATTTGATCATTCGCAATACAGTATGTACATGGGGCTGTGTTACAGGCGCCACTGCTGATAGATCCGCCTAGAATGATTTAGGATACGTTAGAGCTCGGTTCAGCCCTTATGGGCAGCTATCCACTCACTGGTTCAAAAAGGCCAATAGATCGGCTGCATCATCCTTAAATCCCGGGTCTTCAAGGAAAGTCATAACCTCAGCGTAGAACGCATCGTAGTCGAACCAATGGTCGGTTTGAGAATCTGCCACCCGGTACCATTTAGTTGATGGCGAATGTAGAACAAACACAGCTAGGTTAGTATAAGCTGTTAGTTCAAGTTCTAAGCGTCTATAAAATCGACTAACCGGTGTGGCAACATGTGCAAGCGACGCCAATGTAAGCGAAGTCATATTATGTTTAGCTGCTTTACTCCTCACGCCTGAGCCGGCCTGACCAACTGTGCTTCCTGGCCCAGTGAAGATAGTTTGTAGACCCTAAGTAAACGTCAGACCAAGTGGAGCAGTAATAAATGATGCGACGTACAGCTATCATGATTTGACTGCGTAAGAAACCCTCGAAAGGTGCTTCTGGGCTGGTTGGGAATTTATTATCGATATACAACCCAGCATACAGCTCAGTCGAAGATGCATCTAAAACACCTGATCAAAGTTGCTCATGCAACCTGTATAGAACAAAATGTTAGTTTAAAATCCTTCTTGGAAGGACTCAATTAACATACTCTTCTGGGCGAGCACTTTCCAGGAGTGACTGTGTCATGAGCAACGCCAATGTATCCACTCCATGCCAACTTGTTCTGTTGATGCCCAAATGTCCAGGTACCTTCTGGAGCTCTGAAAGATCATCAGATTTCCCCTGACCGTGACCCTTGCTAAGCTGAACCAGTTGCTCAATCAGCGTATAAAGGACAGAGACAATAGGCAAACTCACACCACCAATGTGCAAGCCACGGAATTTCTGGCCATTGTCCGGGTCTCGAAGCTCTTCCTTCAATGTCTTAACTGAGTCTCGATCTTGATCTGAATCATACATCGTCATCAGTGCTCCAAGACATGTCCTACATCAGCAAAAAGCGACATCTAACGGTGGTGGTGTACCTTGCTAAAGCTACTAATCCAGGGCCTATTGAATAGTGGCGGATTTGTCAGTCAATACATTAGACCCCTAATAAGTAGCTTTAGGAAGGTTCCTACTAATCTGGCTTGTTTTAGTTCGTTTTCTTTTTGCTGATGTAGTGTACTCGGTTTCTAGACTGTCGAGTTCTTATAAGCATACTAGATCACATGAATTTAGACAATGCGTACTCGTTAGGCTCCAAAAGATTATTGTTTTGGCGGTTCCACATCTCAAGCCCGTAATCAAGGACATTTGAATAATTAATGCCAGAGTCAAAGACACGGCAAAAGTGTTTGCCATGCTTGATACCAAGGATAAACACATCATCCTTGGACCGGGCTCCGGATAATGGATAGCTGCCCATAAGGGCTGAACCGAGCTCTAACGTATCCTAAATCATTCTAGGCGGATCTATCAGTAGTGGTGCCTGTGACACAGCCCCATGTACATACTGTATCGAGAATGATCAAATTAATCTGACAGCTCAGGTGGAGGGATCTCACAGGTGTGGAGCGGGCTGACTGTTGGCCCGCAAAACAATCTGAACCAAGTGCTGCGGCCAGACAGATTTGATGCTCAGGCGGAAAGGTAACACTTGGGGGTAGTTTTGCAAAAGAATGACAATGGCGCATGCACTGGACAGAACGCACGGACAGATAAGCATATAGTCTATATTTGGCAAGAATCCTGACAGTTGGAGATGTGTCGGCTCCACAGCTTGGGTTTGAAATTCAATGCTTTATGTTTAACTGTCCGCGTGTTCTGTCTGGTACATGCGCCATTGTCATTCTTTTGCAAAACTACCCCTGGGCATGAGATTGCTGTCTCAGCCTGACCTCTCTCCAGCCTCAGCACTCGGTTCACATTGTGTTGCAGGCCAATGGTCAGCCCACTCCACACCTGTGAGATCCTGCCACCTGGAGCTGACAAATCAATTTGATCATTCTTGCTACGGTATGTACATGGGGCCATGTCACAGGCACCACTTTTTTTTTTTTGAATCAGGGATCTTTTTTGTCATTTCGGGGCTACGCCCTACGGTGCGACACTACAGCGAGGACAGACGAGAAGAAAACAAGCAATGCAGAGCAGCGGAAGACACGGAAACTGAGCGGGAGAAGAGAAATATGACCGTGCACGAAACTCAAGAAGGACAAGGCTAAAAAAGGCCCCAAGAGGCAGGCGAGAAGAGGACAGCAGGACACGAGAGAGACGAGAGGAAGCTCTCTAAGTAGGTCCGAGAAAGAGTATGTAGCTTTAATGTAGTCAAACAACAGGGAAATGGCATCAGGAGCAAAAAACAGGTAGTCCAAACGAAGGAAGTCGTAACCGTGAGAGCCAAGGAATTGGAAGCGAATATCAGCAAAGGCAGGACAACGTAGGAGGTAGTGGGCAACAGTCTCCGGGGCCTCCTGGCAGTGTGTGCAGATGGGCAAGTCCACTACTTGGACGCGGTGAAGGTGGTGCCTGAGTTGGACATGGACGGTGATGAGGCGGAAGAGCAGGGTGGCTCGACTCCTGGGGAGACCGTGGATGTGGGCGAGGAAGTCGTGTGGTGCGAGACGTGGGTAGCGGGTGTGGTATTTGATCCCTGCTTGGGAGGCTCGCCAGTGGGCTCTGGTGAGTAGCTCGTTCTCGGCTTGCAGCTTGCGTTTGACTGTGGTGGGATTCCGTGGGGGGTGGTAGGCCGTGAGAGCACGTGGGATGGACTCTGGAGGGTAACAGGCGCCACTGCTGATAGATCCACCTAGAATGATTTAGGATGGGTTAGAGCTCAGTTCAGCCCTTACGGGCAGCTATCCAATAGCGTGAGCACAATTACAAAAAGAAGATAGTGAGGGACAATAAGCTAGAAGTGCAAACCTTTTGTTTGCTCCTCGGGTGGTACGGATAGGAGGCATGTTAGATGCTAGGAATTAAATTACTCTGATTGACTGCAGCAAATAGGGAGGGGGGGGTAACACTGAAGGCCAAATGGGCTGGAAGTGTCACAACCCACCTGAAGGCTGACTTGTGAATGATGAAGGGGAAGGGGACAGGCTGGGGGACCCAGCCAGGTCCCCCCAAAGGTGGGGTGATTGCCAAGGTAAAGCAACCTGGGGACTCTAGGCTTGCTTTCCTAGCTATATCTACTATGGACAATACTACATGACTCCTATCTATATGACTCCTATGACTCTTGTGACTCCTATGACTCCTGTGACTCCTATGACTCCTGTGGCTCCAATGACTCCAATGACTCCAATGACTCCAGTGCAGGAGTCATGCAATGACTCCTCCATGCAACTGAGTCACAATGCAAGCCACCAGAAGTGCAAGCCACCAGAAGTGCAAGCCACCAGAAATGCAAGCCACATGACATGACCTGGGTCATGACAGGAAGGTACTTAACCAACTTGTTTCAAGTTTCAGATTCCCTGCTAAATGGTGCTTGGCAGGACCTTCGGAAGAAACTAGCCGATAGAGAGTTTGGGCATAGCGACAATTTCAAAATGTCGCTATTCTTCAATCCTACAGTACTCTGCCATAGCTCAACATAAGAGGTTGAAACTTTGGCAGTGTACTTGCATAAACGTACCGCACTGATATGCAAAATATAAGAAAGCTGGGTACAGAGAAGGGGAAAAAACGCAAATGCAAAATTTCAGGAATAGTGACAATGTCACTATGCCCAAACTCCCTAATAAGATGTGATTGCGTTCCCACGAACTGTTTGTATCCGAAACTTGATGGACTATCTTCTTCCACCACCACAATGTGCTATTGTGGTCAGAATGCGGCTCAGATGAACTTTGTATGTTGTACGATTGTTTCTTGTTATGGGCTTAGCTATTGACACCTGTGAGGCATACAGGTTACAGTTCTTTTTATTGTCCATAGAATGCATATATGGTGTTTTCTCTTGACGGTTTTGCACCACAGTCAACCTTCGGAAATGTCTCAACGTCGCCAGCTCCCCTCTGTCAAATGCCCTTGTGGTGCCTCTCAGGCTCATCTAGGTCAATTGTGGTTCAATCACACATTAAAGTGTCCCGAGTGGATAGCCTCTTGTTCGCATTTGTTTGCTTCTTCAGCTCCAGCGTTGCCTAGTACCCAATCCGCTGGTACACCTCTTGAAACCTCTGAGGTGTGTATATAAACGGTCCCTTTAATTCATCTACCATTAAATTGACCCATTTAACATTGTAGAACGTACCCATTGACGATGAGGCGTTGAGAAATATGAATAGCACTCCTGCTCGGGATCAGGTATGACTATTTACACATGCATTTACCTTTCTAACTGTTTCATTGGTTCAGCTACCAGTTCCCCCTTTCCCCGTACCTCGGATCAGCGAACTGCTTTGAGCGATGCGTCGCCCCGGCCTAGTTGAAGACCTACTACCTGCTGGTCCCGGGCCATTCAAAGCTATTGTAAGTCGCGTCCCACCACAAGATCAGATTGCAACGCAACAGGCATGTCATGACCCACCCCGGTGTTTCTTGTGGCTTGTACGTTTTCTCGTGGCTCATGACCTGAGTCACTTCTTTAGGCTGTGTTTTCCTTTTTGTCTGATGAGCGCTGCGCGCTCATCAGACGCTGCCTCGTTTTGTATGACTCGCCACATGCCTTATGCTGTGCGAGTCTGACTCGATGTATGCTCTTGTTGTGTTTGGGCTGTACGCCCTTCGTCTATATATTCGAGCCTGAGCAAGCCTGGTTTACCCAGCTTGCTCTACACTCGTCGTTTACCCTTTTCTACTAGGCTCTTCAGCCACTAGTACCCTTCGCAAGTCATTCAGTAACTACTGTCTTATCGCCGTCGCCAGTTTTCTCGTTTAACTCGCTCGTATACTCGCTCGTCTTTGCCACTCGATACATCTGTCGTCGACAGTCTCCTGCACTCTCTCAACGTTCTCAACGTTTTAGAAGAGGTTGTGACATTGTAGAACAAGCTTTTCGTATCTTGTGGCATAACCCGCTCATCACCGTTATCTCGTGGCTTGACTCCTAAATCATGTCCGCTTCCCGCCAACAACCGTCCCGCGCTAGCCGACACTCCCTGCAAACGGGACCAGAGCGCATCAACGAACAGTATCGAACAGCGTCCTGTGCACAGTCCACCCGAACGCCAGAAATCACAATCACCCGGGTCGACTCAGGCCCTATCGCATCACCAACCGCACAAAGGATCATCCCTCCGCTAGTCGTCCCAGGAGCATATAACACCTCCCAGGACCAGGCGGGCCCTAGTCACCGGACCACCATCGAAGTCGTAACTGACCCGGACGAACCAACCATACGTCAGCCAGAACCGGGGGATATGTCTATTCTACCGGCCTCGCCGCGCCCAGTCCAACGATCTATACCGGTATTCGTCCAGCCTTCTCAGGTGGATCTACCACCGTCAAACGAAGGATCAGCCGTTGCTATACACCCGTTAACTGGCACGCACATCAACCGTCCTGTACGAGGTTATCCGGGTGCACGCATGGTCGGTCCACCAACAACAGCATCAGCACAAAGCGTCGTAAGTTTGCGTTCGCCCTTCATCGTCGATATTCCCCCCTCCGAACCAGGATATGGCGATAGCCGAGCACACTCCCAAATCGAACCACCTTCACGGCAAACCACGGTTTTGAACCCACAGCAGGAAGGGCAAGGAAATGCAAACCTCTATGCATTCATGCTTAGACAGATAGAAGACAATTTACGCCAGGAGTTAGGAGCCAGGCTCATGCCCCTTGCGGAAACAAATCGCTCAATCCAAGCAGTACAACGCACAGTAGCGGAAGCTATGGATCGCATCGCCCGGTTAAACGAAATCGAACAGAACGCCAACAACGAACTCACCCTCATCAGGGGAAACGGGCAGCAAACTCGCACAGAGGTTGGATACGTCAGCAATCAGATTCGTGGTCTACTCAACAACGTCCAGCACATAGAACGAGTCCAACAGGAACAGGGAGAAGACATACGACGGATACTAGACAACATGGACCACTTCAATGAGCGTCTGGCAAATCTTAATATCCTCATACAAGAAGAAGTAGGAGGACTACACGAACAGCTACAGGCGCAAGAAGGCTTCATTCCCCAAGGACACTCCACCCGAAGAGATATCCTCCGTCCAGAATCACAGTGTTCTATTAGGAGAATACCCTCTCCTCGCCGACCTAGCCCCACGCAAAGGATCCCATCACCACGAAGGTTACCCCTAGGACGAGAGGACGAAGAAATACACATTCCCAAGGACGCTAGACAAAAGTGCCCTGAACCATTTAATGGGAGGAAAGGAAGCGAGGCGGAGACCTTCATGCTGTGCCTCGAAATGTTCTTCGACGAATATCCCACAATCTATAGCGACGACCGACGAAGAATCAAGAGACTCCTTTCAACCATGAAGGAAGGCACCAGCGCTTCAACCTGGGCCAAATCACTACTACAGCGAGTCCGAGCAGAAGATTGGACTGGACCGTTAGCATCCTGGGAGGCAATGCATCGAGCCTTCAATACCGCGTTTGGTAACCCGAACAAACGCAACAAAGCCATAAACGACATCCAGGAACTCACGCAAAAGGGTTCAGCTCAGCAGTACGCCACTGCCTTCCGTATCATAGCACAAGAGCTCGATTGGCCGGAACGACCACTTATCGACGTCTTCGTTCGTAATCTAAAGTCACACGTCCGAAACGAACTCCTCAAACTCTCGCTGTCTGGAATTGACACCGACGCCATGACACTAGACGAATGGATTGAGCACGCCGTCAAAACAGACGACATGCTATACGAAGGAAGAAAGGGACAGGAGACGAACACAAGCAAGAGGACGTTCTCAGGGAAAGCTGCCAAACACGGAGGACGAAAGGAAGCCGAAACGATTTGGAACCAAGGATTGGGTCTCCGAGCAAGAAATCGCCCTACGTAACAAGGAGCGTCGATGCTACCGATGTGGCAGCAACAGGCCCCAGAAGGCCGAGTGTCTGGACAAGTACCTTAGCAACAAATACACGCCCAAGACCGCGTCGGGAAAGCAGGGGACAATCGAGGAGGTAGAAGGAGAAACATCCGAGTCGGAAAACGCCTAGGGCCCTCTGCCTCCGTGTCAGACCACGCCCAGAATTCCAAAACCCTTGTATACTACCTAAAAATGTCGAACAGTGCTCCCATATGGTATACATCGGTCGAAGGAATCACGGAAAACATCAAAACTCTCATCGACTCAGGCTCGTCTCGAAACTTCATCGACTCCCAATTCGCAAAATCAAACAACATTCCCCTCATCCCGCTTCAGAAAACCCCTTTGGTTATTGCCATCGACGGAAAGGAAATCAAAAACGCAATCACCCACAAAGCTATCTTACCCATCGAAATCGCCGGTCACACATTCAGACAACGATTCTACATAATGCCACTTGGAGACGTCAACGCAATTCTGGGAATGTCCTGGCTAAAAGAGACTAGGCCAATCATCCAATGGGACACCCTTACCATCGCCTTCCCTGGGGACACCCCAACGGGCCGAGCCGCTACTACCAGAACCGACCCGGAGATTCCTGTTGAGTTTCTGGACTTTAAGGATGTCTTCGACGAGAAGCTATGCGCTGCTTTACCTCCGCACCGAGAGGGGTTCGACTGTGCGATAGAATTCAAAGAAGACGCCGTACTACCACGACCCGCCAGGCCCTTCCCCATGTCCATCAACAACGCAGCTAAGTTTGCCGAAGACCTCAAAACACAGGTAGAACAGGGGAAGTTACGTCCCTCTACGTCCAAAGTCGCAGCTGGAGTGTTCTATGTGCCTAAGGCGGATGGAGGGAGTAGATTGGTTACAGATTATCGAAAGATCAACGAGATCACCAAAAGCGATCAATTTCCCCTACCCTCTCAAGTCGACCTCCTGGAGAAAGTGCGAGAGGCCAAAATCTACTCAAAACTGGACCTCCGACAGGGCTTCAATAACATACGTATCAAGAAGGGGGACGAATGGAAGACCGCATTCCGCAACAAAGATGATTTTTACGAATATACGGTTATGCCGTTCGGACTCAAAAACGCTCCTGCCGTGTTCCAGAGGTTCATGAACCACCTCTTCAGGGACCTAATCGATGTCTATGTGGTGGTCTACCTAGACGATATTCTCATCTATTCGAAGAATTGTGAGGACCATACCAGACACGTCCGGGAAGTCTTGCGGCGCCTACAAGAGAACCACTTATTCCTGAAGCTATCAAAATGCCACTTCTACGTCACTAGCGTAACCTACATTGGCATTGTCATCAGTCCGGAAGGGGTGTCGATGGAGAAGGAGAAGATAAGGGCAATATTGGAATGGAAGGCGCCCCGGAGAATCAAGGAGTTGCAGGCATTCCTGGGCTTTGCGAACTTCTACTGACGATTTGTCCAGAACTTCAGCTCCATTGCCAAACCCCTCACGTCACTCACAGGGAAGGATGTGCCGTGGGAATGGGGAGAAAAACAACAGCAGGCATTTGAAGGAATTAAGGCGGAAATAACGAAAGATCCCGTACTGGCGCATCCAAATCCTGACCTGCCGTACATACTCGAGACCGATGCCTCGGGGGTAGCAATGGGAGCTGTACTCAGCCAGAAACAGACGGACGGGTACTACCACCCGATTGCGTTTATGTCCCAAAGCCTCAATGCGGCCCAGCAAAACTACGATACACACGACAAGGAACTCATGGCCATACTTGTGGCATTTGAACATTGGAGGCTGTTCCTCGAGTACACGGAGCGCCCGATTACCGTTTACACCGACCATCATAACCTAGAGTACTGGAAGGATGCTAGAGAATTCAACCGGAGACACGCCCGATGGTATCAATTTATCCCTTCCTTCAACTTCCACATTGTCTATCGGCCGGGGAAGATGTCCAACAAACCCGACGCCCTATCCAGGCGAAGTGACCATGTGGACATACCAAATCCAAGACAAGTCATGCTGGAGGAGGAGAGGTTCATTGGGTTCAAGGCGGAACTTGCATCGGACGTTGTGTCTCTAATCAGGGATGCACAGGAGGATGACGAATCTCTCGAGACACTCATCGCCAGCGTAAGAGGGAAGGGCACCTTGCCGCCTTCTATCAGGAAGCACTACGATATTTACGAATGGACGAACGAACTACTATGGCGAGAGGGGAGGATTGTGGTCCCCAACGACAGTGAAATACGGCTACGATTGCTAGAACAACACCATGACTCCCCATCTGCAGGGCACCAGGGACAAACACGGACACTAGATCTCCTATCGCGAACGTACTATTGGCCAGGCATGAAGCAGAGTGTGAATCAGTTTGTCGACTCATGTGAGGTATGCCAGCGGAGCAAGGGTCACAAGGTATGGGTACCGGAGAAGCAGCCAGAGTTGCCAAGCAAACCCTGGGAAGAAATCAACTACAACTTTATTGTCAAGCTTCCTTTGTCGAACGGCTTTGACAGCATTCTCGTGGTGGTCGACCGATTCTCACGTCAGGCACATTTCATCCCCTGCAACGAAGCCATTAATGCGGAACAGCTGGCCGAGTTATTCATACGGGAAGTGTGGCGTCTGCATGGGCTTCCCAAACGTACGATATCAGACCGCGGTTCCACTTTCAACAGTCATTTCCTCAGAGCCTTGTACGACAAGTTGCGCATAACTCCGAACTTCTCCACGGCGTATCACCCGGAAACCAATGGCCTTGCCGAACGAACAAACCAATGGCTGGAGGGATTCCTTCGGAGCTTCTGCAACTACGACCAGAACGATTGGTCTACGTGGCTTCCTATTGCGGAATTCTGCCATAACAACCATACCAACTCAGCTACAGGAAAAACTGCATTTGAGACCGTCTACGGTCTGCACCCTCGATGGGACACCGAGGCTGTGGAGACATACACGCCCGAAGCCGAGAGGTTTGGCGAGCACCTGGAGAGGGTGTGGGACGAGGTCAGGGCGTCGATGGAATACCATAGGACTCGGGAATCGATGCCCGCGCAACACGAGGTGGGGGATAGGGTCTGGTTGGTGACCACGAATATCAAAACACGTCACCCAGCAAAGAAGCTTGACGACAGAAAGATTGGGCCGTTCCGAATATCCGAACGCGTGTCATCCCATGCATACCGGCTCGACCTTCCGAAGTCCATGCGCATTCACAACGTGTTCCATGCGAACCTATTGCTTCCCTTCCATGCGGATAATGAGTTCCACCGGCGCCAGATAGCTCCGCCGCCGGTCGTCACGGAGGAGGGAGAGGAGGAGTACCTGGTGGAGAAAATTGTCTCATGGAAGCGCACCAGGAACGTGCTATGGTACCTTGTGCGATGGGCGGGCTATGGTCCTGAAGAGGACACAATGGAATGAGCGGAGAAGATTGCCGAGCTAGCCGATGTCATGGAGTCATTCCTCTCAGAACACCCGGAGGCGCCGACCCCCAAGGGCTACAGGCGTATAAAAACGACCAGCGGGAAAGCCTCAGACCTCACCAGCAGCACACCACTCGCTACAACTACTTCAGACCTCGCTCATAAACTTCTTTATCCTACTCCAGAATGCCTGCCTCAATCAGCTGGAACGCCTCCGCTCGGGCTATCGCCCTCGCTCACTACGCCACCCGAGGGGAAATGCCCCCCGCCTCGCACCAGCGACACCCCTGGGGCTACGTCGAACCCTTCGAGGTGGCACGCCGCATCGCCCGGGACATCAACCCCACCGCCCGTCTCGACTACATCCCCTACGGCGAACGAGGGATGTGTGTGTGGGTCAGCGACACGACCTTGCACGACCCAGCGCGCGGCGACCTCTTATGGGTCGGAACAGGGGCCCGCCCTGTCAACATCCACGCCCTCCGACGGACCCGCCTTTTCGTCTGCCGACAATGTGTCGCAGACGACGTCCGTACCGTCGTCGAGCAATCTCGGGAGCGATGGCGCTATCGCAACGGCGTCCAGTGGACCAGCGAGGGAAGATGGTACATCGACCACGAGGTTGTCGAGCAATGGGTGGCGGACAAGGGGCGAAGCTGGGTAGCGGAGGTGGGGGCGTCATGGGAGCGTTGTGTGCGGAAGGAGGATTGGATGGAGGCATTCGACCTGGTGTTCGCCGGGACGACGAAGCGGGGGGAGCTCAAGGCTTGGCTGGACCAGCGCGCGTGGGATAGGGGAATGGAGGACGTTGGAACCTCGGTGGGGGAGTGGGTTCCCGCTTGTTGTAGTTTGCTAATTTTCTTTTTTTTTGGTCTTTTGTTTTCTTTTTTTTTT
>MU132318.1:37412-48245 GCA_015039395.1 Ceratobasidium sp. AG-I | reverse complement strand
GCGCGCTCATCAGACAAAAGGAAAACATAGCCAACAGAAGTGACTCAGGTCATGAGCCACGAGAAAACATACAAGCCACAAGACAGAACGGGGTGCGTCATGACATCACCCCCCCAAAAGCGCCGGCCACAGGGGACCTTGGCCAAGCGCAAGAAAAGTCCAAAGCCAACAAGGAACAGAAAAAGAAAAAAAAAAATTGTAAATTACAATAAGCGGGAACCCACTCCCCCACGCTCCAGGAACCCTTCCAAGCGCTCCCAACCCATGCATAGATCCTCCTCCTCCTCTACTGACCCCATATTTGTCTCCCCCCCGCTCGAAGCCGGAGAAGCCAGAACGCCCAGCCCTGGGTCGACTTCCTCCCCCTTGACCTCGCCTTCTTCCAAAGCCAGTTCCCCCACCGAGGTTCCGACGTCCTCCATTCCCCTATCCCACGCGCGCTGGTCCAGCCAAGCCTTGAGCTCCCCTTGCTTCGTTGTTCCGGCGAACACCAGGTCGAATGCCTCCATCCAATCCTCCTTTCGCACACAACGCTCCCATGACGCCCCCACCTCCGCCACCCAGCTACGCCCTTCGTCCGCTACCCACTGTTCGACGACCTCGTGGTCGATGTACCACCTTCCCTCGCTGGTCCACTGGACGCCGTTGCGATAGCGCCATCGTTCCCGGGATCGCTCGACGACGGTGTGGACGTCGTCTGCGACACACTGTCGGCAGACGAAAAGGCGGGTACGCCGGAGGGCGTGGATGTTGACAGGGCGGGTCCCTGTTCCGACCCATAAGAGGTCGCCGCGCGCTGGGTCGTGCAAGGTGGTGTCGCTGACCCACACACACACCCCTCGCTCGCCGTAGGGGATGTAGTCGAGACGCGCGGTGGGATCGATACCACGGGCAATGCGCCGTGCCACCTCGAAGGGCTCAACGTAGCCCCAGGGGTGTCGCTGATGAGAGGCAGGGGGCATTTCTCCCCGGGCGGCGTAGTGAGCGAGGGCGATAGCCCGAGCGGAGGCGTTCCAGCTTGACGAGGCAGGCATGTTAAATGTGAATAAGAAGTTTTTTGGACGGGGTTTGGAGCGGTAGTAGCGAGTAGGGAACTGTTGGTGAGGTCTGAGGCTTTCCCGCTGGCCGTTTTTATACGCTTGTAGTTCTTGGGGGTCGGTGCCTCTGGGTGTTTCGAGAGAAATGTCTCCATGACATCGGCCAGTTCGGCAATCTTCTCTGCCCGTTCCATTGTGTCTTCTTCTGGGCCGTAACCCGTCCACCGCACGAGGTACCACAAGCCATTCCTGGTGCGTTTCCATGATACGATCTTCTCAACCAGGTATTCCTCCTCCCCTTCCTCCGTGACAACCGGCGGCGGAGCTATTTGGCGCCGGTGGAACTCGTTATCCGCATGGAAGGGCTGCAGCAGGTTCGTGTGGAAGACGTTGTGTATTCGCATGGATTTCGGAAGGTCAAGTCGGTATGCGTGGGACGATACGCGTTAGGATATCCGGAACGGTCCAATTTTCCGGTCGTCGAGCTTCTTCGCCGGGCGCCGTGTTTTGACATTCGTGGTTACCAACCAGACCCTATCCCCCACCTCGTGTTGCGCAGGCATTGAATCTCGAGCCCTATGGTACTCCATTGACGCCTTGACTTCGTCCCACACCCTCTCCAGGTGCTCGCCAAACTTCTCGGCCTCGGGTGTGTGTGTCTCCACAGCCTCCGTGTCCCATCGGGGGTGCAGACCGTAGACAGTCTCAAATGCAGTTTTGCCTGTAGCCGAGTTGGTATGGTTGTTATGGCAGAATTCCGCAATAGGAAGCCACGTAGACCAATCGTTCTGGTCGTAGTTGCAGAAGCTTCGAAGGAATCCCTCCAGCCATTGGTTCGTTCGTTCGGCAAGACCATTCGTTTCTGGGTGATATGCAGTGGAGAAGTTCGGAGTTATGCGTAACTTGTCGTATAAGGCTCGGAGGAAATGACTGTTGAAAGTGGAACCACGGTCGGATATTGTGCGTTTGGGAAGTCCATGCAGACGCCACACTTCTCGTATGAACAACTCAGCCAACTGTTCCGCATTAATGGCCTCGTTGCAGGGGATAAAATGCGCCTGTCGTGAGAATCGGTCGATTACCACGAGAATGCTGTCGAAGCCGTTTGATAAAGGAAGCTTGACGATAAAGTCGTAGTTGATCTCTTCCCAGGGTTTGCTCGGCAACTCCAACTGCTTTTCCGGCACCCACGCCTTATGACCCTTGCTTCGCTGGCATACCTCGCATGAGTCGACAAACTGATTGACGCTCTGCTTCATTCCCGGCCAGTAGTATGTTCGTGATAGGATGTCTAGTGTCCGTGTTTGTCCTTGGTGCCCCGCAGATGGGGAGTCATGGTGTTGTTCCAGCAATCGTAGCCGTATTTCGCTGTCGTTGGGGACCACAATCCTCCCTTCTCGCCATAGCAGTTCGCTCGCCCACTCGTAAATATCGTACTGTTTCCTGATGGAAGGTGGCAAGGTAGCCTTCCCTCTCACACTGGCAATGAGTGTCTCGAGAGATTCGTCGTCCTCTTGTGCATCCCTGATTAAAGACACAATGTCTGATGCAAGCTCCGCTTTGAACCCAATGAACCTTTCCTCTTCCAGCATGACCTGTTTTGGATTTGGTATGTCCACATGGTCGCTGCGCCTGGACAGCGCATCGGGTTTGTTGGACATCTTCCCTGGCCGATAGACAATGTGGAAGTTGAAGGAAGGGATGAATTGATACCACCGGGCGTGTCTTCGGTTGAATTCCCTCGCATCCTTCCAGTATTCTAGGTTACGATGGTCGGTGTAAACGGTGATTGGATGTTCCGTGTACTCGAGGAACAGCCTCCAATGCTCGAATGCCACAAGTATGGCCATGAGCTCCTTGTCGTGAGTATGGTAGTTTTGCTGGGCCGCGTTGAAGCTTTGTGACATAAACGCAATCGGGTGGTAGTATCCGTCCGCTTGTTTTTGGCTAAGTACAGCTCCCATAGCCACCCCAGAGGCATCGGTCTCGAGTATGTATGGTAGGTCAGGATTCAGATGCACCAGCACAGGATCTTTTGTTATTTCCGCCTTAATTCTTTCGAATGCCTGCTGTTGCTTCTCTCCCCACTCCCACGGTACACCCTTCCCTGTGAGTGACGTGAGGGGTTTGGCAATGGAGCTGAAGTTTTGGACAAATCGTCGGCAGAAGTTAGGGAAGCCCAGGAACGCCTGCAATTCCTTGATTTTCCGGGGCGCCTTCCATTCCAATATCGCCTTTATCTTCTCTTTTTCCATTGATACCCCTTCCGGACTTATGACAATGCCAATGTAGGTAACGCTGGTGACGTAGAAGTGACATTTCGATAGCTTCAGGAATAAGTGGTTCTCCTGTAGGCGCCGCAAGACTTCCCGGACGTGTCTCGTGTGGTCCTCGCGGTTCTTTGAGTAGATGAGAATATCGTCCAGGTAGACCACCACATAGACGTCGATTAGGTCCCTGAAGAGGTGGTTCATGAACCTCTGGAACACGGCGGGAGCGTTTTTAAGTCCGAACGGCATAACTGTATACTCGTAGAAATCGTCCTTGTTGCGGAATGCGGTCTTCCATTCGTCCCCCTTCTTGATACGTATGTTATTGAAACCCTGTCGGAGGTCCAGTTTCGAGTAAATCTTGGCCTCTCGAACCTTCTCCAGGAGGTCGACTTGAGAGGGTAAGGGAAATTGATCGCTTTTGGTGATTTCGTTGATTTTTCGATAATCTGTAACTAACCTACTCCCTCCATCTGCCTTAGGCACATAGAAAACTCCGGCTGCGACCTTGGACGTAGAGGGACGTATTTTCCCTTGTTCCACCTGTGCTTTGAGCTCTTCGGCAAACTTAGCGGCGTTGTTGATGGACATGGGGAAGGGCCTGGCAGGTCGTGGTAGTACAGCGTCTTCTTTAAATTCTATTGCACAATCGAACCCTTCTCGGTGCGGAGGTAAGGCAGCGAATAGTTTCTCGTCGAAAACGTCCTTGAAGTCCAGAAACTCGATAGGGATTTCCGGGTCGGGCCTGGTTGTAGCGGCCCGGCCTGTTGGTGTCTCCCCAGGGAAGGCAATGGTAAGGGTGTCCCATTGGATGATTGGCTTAGTTTCTTTTAGCCAGGACATTCCCAGGATTGCGTGGACATCCCCGAGTGGCATTACGTAGAACCGTTGTTTGAAAGTGTGACCGGCGATTTCGATGGGTAGAATAGCTTTGTGGGTGATCGCGTTTTTGATTTCCTTTCCGTCGATGGCAATGACCGAACGGGTCTTCTGAAGTGGAATGAGGGGAATGTTGTTTGTTTTCGCAAAGTGGGAGTCGAGAAAGTTACGAGACGAGCCTGAGTCGATGAGAGTTTTGATGTTTTCCGTGATTCCTTTGACCGTTGTATACCATATGGGAGCACTATTCGACATTTTTAGGTAGTATACAAGGTTTCTGGAACTTTGGGCGCGTTCTGACACGGAGGCAGAGGGCCCTAGGCGTTTTCCGACTCGGAGGTTTCTTCTTCGATTTCCTCGATTGTTCCCTGTTTTCCCGACGCGGTCTTGGGCGTGTATTTGTTGCTAAGGTACTTGTCTGGACATTCGGCCTTCTGGTGCCTGTTGCTGCCGCATCGGTAGCATCGATGCTCCTTGTTACGTAGGGCGATTTCTTGCTCGGAGACCCAATCCTTGGTTCCAAATCGTTTCGGCTTCCTTTCGTCCTCCGTGTTGGCAGCTTTCCCTGAGAACGTCCTTTTGCTTTTGTTCGCTTCCTGTCCCTTCCTTCCCTCATATAGCACGTCGTCCGTTTTGACGGCGTGTTCGATCCATTCGTCCAGTGACATGGCATCGGTGTCTATTCCAGACAGAGAGAGCTTGAGGAGTTCGTTTCGGACGTGTGGCTTTAGGTTACGGACAAAGACGTCGATAAGTGGTCGTTCCGGCCAGTCGAGTTCTTGTGCTATGATTCGGAAGGCAGTGGCATATTGTTGTGCTGAACCCTTTTGGGTAAGTTCTTGGATGTCGTTTATAGCTTTATTGCGCTTGTTTGGGTTGCCAAAAGCCGTATTGAAGGCTCGATGCATTGCTTCCCAGGACGCTAGAGGCCCAGTCCAATCTTCTGCCCGTACCCGCTGTAACAATGATTTGGCCCAGGTCGAAGCACTAGTTCCCTCCTTCATGTTTGAGAGGAGTCTCTTGATCCTTCGCCGGTCGTCATTGTAGATCGTGGGATACTCGTTGAAGAACATCTCGAGGCATAGCATGAAGGTCTCCGCCTCGCTTCCTTTTTTCCTGTTAAATGGTTCAGGGCACTTCTGCCTGGCGTCCTTGGGAATGTGGATTTCTTCGTCTTCTCGACCTAGGGGTAGCCTTCGTGGTGATGGGATCCTTTGCGCGGGGCTAGGTCGGCGAGGAGAGGGTATTCTCCTAATAGAGCGCTGCGATTCTGGACGGAGGATGTCTCTTCGGGTGGAGTGCCCTTGGGGGTTGAAGCCTCCTTGAGCCTGTAGTTGTTCGTGTAGTCCTCCTACTTCCTCTTGTATGAGGATGTTAAGATTTGCCAGACGCTCATTGAAGTGGTCCATGTTGTCTAGTATCCGTTGTATGTCCTCTCCCTGCTCCTGTTGGACTCGTTCTATGTGCTGGATGTTGTTGAGTAGGCCACAAATCTGATTGCTGACGTATCCGACCTCTGTGCGAGTTTGCTGCCCGTTTCCCCTGATGAGAGTGAGTTCGTTGTTGGCGTTCTGTTCGATTTCGTTTAACCGGGCGATGCGATCCATAGCTTCTGCTACTGTGTGTTGTACTGCCTGGATTGAGCGATTTGTTTCCGCAAGGGGCATGAGCCTGGCTCCCAATTCCTGGCGTAAATTGTCTTCTATCTGCCTAAGCATGAATGCATAAAGGTTTGCGTTTCCTTGCCCCTCCTGCTGCGGGTTAAAAACTGTGGTTTGCCGGGAAGGTGGTTCGATTTGGGAGTGTGCTCGGCTATCGCCGTATCCAGGTTCGGAGGGGGGAATATCGACGATAAAGGGCGAACGCAAGCTTATAATGCTTTGTGCTGACACTGTTGTTGGTGGACCGACCATGCGTGCACCCGGATAACCTCGTACAGGACGGTTGATGTGTGTGCCAGTTAGCGGGTGTATAGCAACGGCTGATCCTTCGTTTGACGGCGGCAGATCCACCTGAGAAGGTTGGACGAATATGGGAATAGATTGTTGGGCTGGGCGCGGCGAGGCTGGTAGGACAGACATATCCCCTGGTTCTGGCTGACGTATGGTTGGTTCGTCTGGGTCAGTCACAACTTCGATGGTGGTCCGGTGGCTAGGGCCTGCCTGGTCCTGGGAGGTGTTATATGCTCCTGGGACTACTAGCGGAGGGATGATCCTTTGTGCAGTGGGTGATGCGATAGGGCCTGAGTCAACCCGGGTGATTGCGATTTCTGGCGTTCGAGTGGACTGTGCACGGGAAGCTGTTCGATACTGTTCGTTGATGCGCTCTGGTCCCGTTTGCAGGGAGTTTCGGCTAGCGCGGGACGGTTGTTGACGGGAAGCGGACATGATATGGGAGTCAAGCCACGAGATAACGACGATGAGCGGATTGTGCCACAAGATATGGAAGAGCTTGCTCTACAATGTCACAACCTCTTCTAAGACGTTGAGAGAGTGTAGGAGACTGTCGACGACGGATGTATCGAGTGGCAAAGACGAGCGAGTATGCGAGCGAGTTAAACGAGAAAACTGGTGACGGCGATAAGACAGAAGTTACTGAATGTCTTGCGATGGGTACAAGTGGCTGAAGAGCCTAGTAGAAAAGGGTAAACGACGAGTGTAGAGCAAGCTGGGTACACCAGGCTTGCTCAGGCTCGAATATATAGACGAAGGGCGTACAGCCCACACACAACAAGAGCGTACATCGAGTCAGACTCGCACAGCATAAGGCATGTGGCGAGTCATACAGAAACGAGGCAGCGTCTGACTCGCGCTGCGCGCTCATCAGACAAAAGGAAAACATAGCCAACAGAAGTGACTCAGGTCATGAGCCACGAGAAAACATACAAGCCACAAGACAGAACGGGGTGGGTCATGACATGTGGGCAAGACCCCGCCCGGTAAGATTGTTTCTGCACGCCCCACCCGCTATTGCTAACTCTTGTCTGCTGGCGCTCGCACACCACGGCCTTGCCACAAGTCACGTTCCCACAACACTACCAGGCGTACTGCTCTCTACGGTCGCACCTCACATACCCGACGCGCACCTCAACTACAGCCACGTGGGTACCGTCTTGTGAATACTCTCTACACTCGCTAACTCCTGTCTTGTTGTGTTATAACTCTTGTCTTGGGAGTCTGCCAGCCGTGGACATACCCTTACCTGTCCTTGACCTGTACGTATCACTACACCCATACTATCTGACTAACACACCTGCTGTCAACAACGTGTGCAACACGCCACAGATGATTCACAACGCACGCACAATAGTTCTGCATTGATGTTATTTGTCGAGCATTAGGTAGTCAAACTGTATTTTATAGTAGCAGTGTGAATATATATATTTCTGGCCCAACCATTATCCCTGACGAGTACCAACCATATGCCTACGAGCACCCATAAGCATCTGTCTTGTGCTCACGAGCCACAGTTGTTTGCTCATGAACACCTTGGGAGCACCAGCATGGGGCTCGCGTGCTCTCTGGAGCGCTTGTGAGCCGATATCACGTGCTCCTTTGCTCCAGAGCGCTCCGGAGCGCTCTGGAACTTAGGTGGTTTTTGCTGAGATCTAGCAAGATCTAGCACTATCTAACCTGATATGGGAATTTCCCAAAAAAGGAAAGAGGTTTAGAATAAAAGATAAAAAATATGGTTTTTTTTATTACCCAATATGGCAGTTATAATATGCCTGATTGGGTAACTACCCCTTTGGGAAAATTGCCAATTTGATCAAACTCTTGAACTAGCCAGCAGTTTTCTATCCCCTGTGCACCAACTGGACTATATGCTGGAAAATGCCCCCAGGTGAGGCAAGGGGGTGCATCAAGGGGAGGGAGAATGGGGTGGAAGGGGCACTTGGCTGTCAGGTCATGTGAATGTCACCCAATGAGGCATAAGTGGCTGCCCCTTTAGGTTATTTGAAATAGACCCTGATTAGTCAGCTGACAAATAATCATATTTTTTATCCTTTATTCTAAACCTCTTTCCTTTTTTGGGAAATTCCCATATCAGGTTAGATTAAGGCTGTCGGGCGGGAAATTCCGGCAATTCCCGCGCCCACACTTGGGAAACCAGCGCCAAAACTCCCAACCCACACCGGCGCTGGCGCCCACACGCGGGAAGCGGGAATTACCCGCATGTGCCCGCCATTCTGGCACTTCTGGCACTTTGCGGGCATTCCCGCATGCCCCCAGACCACCAGCGTGTCTACAAAGGCTGCGAGGGGGCGCAGAGCCTACGAAGGTCAAAATGACCGACCTCAAATCCCATCACATCAAGATGCTTGATAGCTCATTAAATGCGCATAATTCCACTGAGTCTGAATATACTTTCACGCTAGTGAAAATAACTTTTCTGGGTGGAGAACTATCGAAAATACATTAAGGAAATAATCTATAACTATCGCAGACATCACTGAAGTCTAATCAAGCTGTTTTTGAATAATCTAAAGTAGCGAAAGGCTGCTATAGCTATGCTAGAAGCTATATATGTAGTTTGGGAGCAATACAATCAACAGAAGCTTTGCTATTCAATGACAGGGGGGAACCAACCCCCTATCCCCCTGCTCTTGCACTGGCAAGATAGCTATGGATGTTGAAGCAAATGAAAATCATACAGATTAATAAGAACGTTTGATAACCCCACTGCACTAAAAATCTCATCTATAGCCCTTCAGGACTCATGTGAACTGAAGAGACTCAAAACCCAAGTGTGCCCAGGCACTTTTAGCAAACCCCCCTTGTATGATTCACCTACTTCCAGTGTCAGATGCACTCTGAAGTAGCGAACTATGGTAATAAAACATTCTGAACAGAATGTACTCATTGTATTTCTTCATAGCTGTCTTAGTTAGGCTGTAGAGGGGGATTTAGGCGCTTTTTGGCCCCTATTCTCACTCTGTCCCCTGTTTGAGTATCTTCCAGTGGCCCAAATGAGCTATGATTTTGTGTATAAGGTTCTACAGCATGATAGAATCTAAAAACAACAAGGGAGCAACATTTCCTTGGTGCAATTGCTTAGTGCTTGTGGCGCTTTTCAGGGGTAATTTCCCCCTGAGGTGTAGAACAGGTATTTCTACCCCTTACTAAGTTATTTTGAACATGTGTTATATATATGCTGAAATCCCTGATTCTTGCGCATTTAATGAGGCCTTAATAGAGAGATTGTGATGGGTTTTGGGTACACCCATTCCGCCCAGCGTGCACCTCAAGACTCACCTCGAGCAGTAAAGTTGCACGATCTCGTGCATTTACTTATGAATTTGGCCCATTTCTTTTGCGAGAACTAGCCGGTATGTCGGCGCTTAAGTGCGGGTAACCCGCCGAGCATTTGCGGGAAACCGGCGCCGACAATGGCCAGCCCGCACCCGCATCCGCTGCTCGAATGCGGGTATTTGCGGGTATTTGTGCCCGCAAACATGGGTATTCCCGCGTGCGGGTTTCCCGCCCAACAGCCTTAGGAATTATTTACCCAGGAATAAGTACGACCCTTACGAATCGCTCTTTTCCACTAATTGGGGTCAGATTAGTAGGTTTTCTTTTTGCTGATGCAGAGACAATGCAAGTGCCGTCGGAAGAGAACGACACCGACAAGACTGGGCCATCATGCCCGAGGAGCGGCTCCCCGATAGGAGCCCCGTCGTGTGCATCCCAGATACAAATGGTGCAATCCTCCGAGCCAGAGACGATGCGAGTACCATCTGGGGAGAACGCAACCGCCCTAACCACACCCTCGTGCCCCAGGACTGGTTCGCCGATTGGACGTGCATTGGGTACATCCCAGATCCGAAAGGTATAGTCACCAGAACCACAGACGAGGTGCTTGCTATCAGAAGAGAGCACCACCGAATAGACCCAGCCAATATGCTCTAGTAAAGGCGCGCCAACGAGAGTGCCCTCATGCATATTCCAAATTCAAATTGTACCATCCAAGAAGCTATACGCAACTAGGGTGCCATCAGGAGATAGTGCTGCAATTGTGGTACCAGGTTTGATTTCCTGGAACTGCTGGAGAACAATCACGGTACTAGCGCCCATATGCCAGACAAGGTCACAGTCAGTGAATATGGAGTAATCTAGAGGGCCGTGTAGAAATTCCCTGTACTCAGTAGAATCGTATGGAATCGTGTAGAGTGCTGTAGAACGTGCGAGATAATTGAGTCAGTGTATGCGCAGTAAATGCTGCGCATTTACTCGTATGACTCGGATGATTTGTAGGGTATAAATAGGGGCACTATGAGCCCCGTAGACATGCATCTCTATCTCTCTTTCCTCTCACTCACACTTGTTTAAGCACATACTATTTGTACTCAGTAATAGATATACATTTTGATTTCTACAGGCCGAAACGCACCTTGGCACAGATGAGTCGATTCCATCGGACATCACAGCGACGTGGACGTAGTAAGTGACGTTTGGACGGTGATCGAGCCACAAGGAAGAAAGAAGCGCCAAGGAAGAATACGGTCGTTACAGCTCAAGTGTCAGGGAAATGCAGGCGTTCGTGGTGGGTTCTTGTCGCGTCCTTAGACCGACCCCTCTACATTCTTTCCATTTTCTCAAATTTATTCGGCGCCTATCGGAGCAGTTCCTGCGTCACATGACCTCAGC